>JARQOD010007842.1:0-37896 GCA_033576555.1 Oophaga sylvatica
AATTATTACGTTGTGGCCTTTAAGATGTTTTGAAAATAATCTGGTAACTTACTCATTCGCTGCTGCTCCTCGCGTGGGCTTTCACCAAAGTGGGGAAACATCTGCCCACAGATGCGCCTCTATGCCGCCTCTTTTCTTGCGCGGTCTGAGTAGTGTGCATCCTGTTGGTCCCAAATGTCGGGCCTTTCCTGGACCAAAACGATGAGCATCTCTACATTAATGTCTGTAGACATGCTGCAGGACTCCGTGGGGGCGTTCTTCTGGGATGTCTGGCGCACTTTTTCAGCTAATTTGCATGTCTAAGCTTCCTGATTCATGGCTTGCCCCATTTCCTGTGACCGGCAGAAGTCTTGCGTATTTCTCGCAAGTCACATGTGTGGTCCGTGTGTAATCCGTATTTTTCTCGCAGCCATAGACTTGCATTGGCGTACAACGGGCGTAATACGCTGACAATCGCAGCATGCTGCGGGTGTCTCGCACCGTAAAATACGCCCGAGAAAAATACGGATGATCAGAGCTGCCCCATAGAGAAATATTGGTCCGAGTGTAATGAATGATTTTCACGCCTCTCACTCGTCCGTATTCCTTTTTAGTGTGACGCCGGCCTAACTCTGGCCTCCTCACTTGCAGTATGATATGAGGAAAACCGCAGTGCCCCCCGGGGGAAGACTGAGATTAAATATCACAAAGTACAGTTGTTTATGAAGTGCAGATGTTTATAAAGATAAGCGGATCACTACCAAATTGGAGTTTAAGCTCCTGCATTAAGCAAGCTCAGTAAGAGTTAACATTTATGACGGTGTGGTAACCCTTTATTTGCTGAAGCTTTTTCATGCAAGAGCTGCTGTAGCACTTCAGAATTGTAAGTCTAGAAGCAACATCTTGTGGAGAAAGAACGTAACAACACCCAGAAATGTCGGTATGAAAGGAAATATTTATCTTCCAAAAGCTGACAGTTGAACGCATAATGCCCGATTCTTCTGCCTTAAAAAGAAGAGATATATTCCATTCCTCACAAATTACAAGAAAGAAATATGGTTAAGATAGGTCGCACGACTGGATCGACCAGCATTAGTGAGACATCATCAAGTAAGGACATGGAGAATAGCCTTAATTTTTATTTTTTTTTTATATAGCGCTAACATATTCCGCAGCGCTTTACAGTTTGCACACATTATCATCGCTGTCCCCGATGGGGCTCACAATCTAGATTCCCTATCAGTATGTTTTTGGAGTGTGGGAGGAAACCGGAGTACATGGAGGAAACCCACGCAAACACAAGGAGAACATACAAACTCCTTGCAGATCTTGTCCTTGGTGGGATTTGAACCTAGGATTCCAGCGCTGCAAGGCAGCAGTGCTATCCACTGAGCCACCATGGAGAAATTCATTACAAAACAAAAAGGATTAAAGCTAGATTTGCCCCAATCTAAGGATTTCTATGAAGAAACGGAATTAGAAGACGAGGATGTGGGATCCACAGACCATATTAATGCGGAAAGCCTATATCCAGAGGCTTCATTAAAAATATATTTTGTTCTGCTCTGGCTCCTATAGCAAAAGATCTGTCTGAAATTAAAAAAGACATTCAACACATAGGTAATAGAGTGGAGAAATTAGAAGGGGCACAAACTGCACTGACTACATATGCAGGCGAGCTATCAACGAGTCTCCAACTCCATGAAGACCATATCAATACCCTCCATACAGCACTAGAGGACATGGAAAATAGGAACAGTAGAATATAATCTTAGAATTCGGGGCATACCAGAGGTTACTGGCCAGAAGGATGTTGCAGCAACTCTGAAAGAACTACTTTCACCCCTGCTGGACCCGAGTGGAAGACCTATGTTGATACTAGAGAGAGCTCACAGAGCATTGAAACCTAAGCCCAAGCCATCGGGACTGCCAAGGGATATGATCTGCATGATTTTAGATTTTCGCATGAAGGAAAAAATTCTCAAGAAAGCGAGATCAATGGAAACATTGGAGTATGGAGGATCATCAGTTCGCATATATCAAGATTTGGCTACTTCAACTTTAACTAAAAGATTCATTCGTAAACCCTTCACAGATATCCTCAAAAAAGGCATTTTTTTATTCCGTTGGCTTTCTCCATTTGGCTTAGACATGACAGCAGATGGCCAGAGATTTACAGTTAGAACGACATCAGATGTAGTGCAGAACTTGAGATCGAACTTGATCCAATTCCAGAATTAAGATCGCTGCATACTAACCTTCATCTTCCTGACCTTCCAGTACAAGAGCAATGGAAGAAGGCGGGTAATCCAAAAAGTCAAAGATCCAAGAATAAACAAACGGGAGCTCCTCGACCCGATAAGACTTGAACTATGATCGCTAAGTTAGTTAAACTGTACTAAAACTTGCTATATAAGTTTATAGTTAGATCAGTAAGACGTAAATCTACTAGAATATGCTGTTGGTTTTCCTTGTTGGACACACCTTGGTAATGCAAATGGTTAAATTAAAAGTAGCAGGGTATTATACCCATGCTGTTTTAGATTTGTTTATGTTATCTCTTCTCTTTTTCACCCCTATTTCTCCCCCTTTTTCTTATCCTACATCTTCTGGCGGAATGGTAAAATTCGGTCTGAGGCTTGAAACTTCTAGGAATTGTCATGGATGACCAGACACAAGCAATGACCATAGCGTCTTACAATGGAAGAGGACTGAATGCTCCGATCAAGAGATCTCAGGTACTAGCACACATTAAAAAACTTAAGATAGATGTTGTCTTGTTGCAGGAGACACATTTCACACAAGAAAAAACCCCGAATCTAGAAAAACACTATTATAATACACGGTTCCATTCATACTCGTCATCCAGGAAATCAAGAGGGGTTGCAATAGCAATTTCCAAACACACGCCATTCCAGTTCATGGACATGCTCAAAGACGATGACTGCAGATTTATATTTATAAAGGGAAAACTTGCTCATAAATTAGTCACAATAGGGAATCTTTATGCCCCAATACAAAACAAGATATTTGGTTCTCTAAAGTAATGAATGAAATCACCCAGTTTACAGAGGGAACCTTGATTATAGGGGGATCTAAATACACCTCTAGAACCAGTACTGGACACCTCCACAGGGAAATCTAATATTACTAAGAGAGCACTTAAGCGTATCTCCACGATTTTACATTTAAATCAACTTATTGATACTTGGAGATACCTTTTCCCTACCTTAAAAGATTTCACCCACTATTCACAAGCACAGTCGTCGTATAGCCGCATTGATTATTTTTTCCTACCATTTCAGTCAATCCCGTATCTAAAAGATGCACAAATACTCTCTAATGTGCACTCTGACCATGTGTATCTCCAATTGTTATAGCTGAGTTCTGCGATGTAATGCTGTGATTGTGAGCTAATTTTTTTTTCTTTTTTGTTTACAGATTCCTTGCAAGTGGAGAATCGCTCTCCTCACTACATTTTCAGTTTAGACTTGGAATATCTACCATATCGGGCATCATCAAGCACACCTGCCGTGCACTGTGGGACTGTGAGGTCAGTGAATTTCTGCCTGAGCCGACTACAGACCGGTGGGTGCAAATTGCGGAGAAGTTTCAACAGATCTGCCAGTTTCCCAATTGCCTTGGAGCTGTTGATGGGAAACATGTCCGGATTGTCAAGCCAGTGGGAACAGGATCCGAATATTTTAATTATAAGAAATATTTTTCTGTTGTCCTGATGGCCATCGCTGACGCAGAATACAAGTTCATAGCTGTGGACATTGGGGCATATGGACGGTCGAATGATTCACAGGTCTTCAAACTCTCTGCGATGGGTCGTCGACTGTATGGGAACACATTCCATTTCCCAGCCCCTAGGCCGCTGCCTCAAACCTCTGGACCACCTATGCCTTTTGTGTGTGTCGGTGATGAGGCATTCCAGCTCTCCGAACACCTCTTAAAGCCTTATGCCAGCAGAGGATTGACCCATACCAAACGTATTTTTAATTACCGGCTCACAAGAGCAAGAAGAATGGTGGAGTGCACTTTTGGAATCCTGACAGCAAAATGGCATGTACTATTGACAGCGATAAATTTAAAGACTGACACTGTGGACGAAGTAATTAAAGCATGCGTGGTCCTGCATAATTTTGTTATATGCAAAGAACAGATTTCCATTGAGGACAACTCTCAAGAAACCACATTACATGATTACCAGAACAATACCAATCGCAGTTCAGTGGCTGTTTCAAGGATGAGGGACAGATTTGCTGAATATTTTATGTCACCATAAGGACTAGTAGACTGGCAGGATGACCGAGTTTGAGCAATTGCTGATTACTGGAACCAAAGTCATGTACTGTAAAAATAAATCTACCTTGTTTTTTTCTTTTTTTCTCTATGTTATGCTTGTGTTTTTTATACACTAAATATATGTAATGTTGTTACTGTGTTTTACCTTTTTACTGTATGTTACCTTTATTTTTACAGATGTAACCCTACATATGGTACCTTAGAAAAAAAAACGACAGACAGAATTGTAATCAACCAATTCCAAATTTAGTGATCATATTTTTTAAACCACTTTGTGAAATGTGAATTGAAAATTTTTTTAATAAAATTTAGATTTTTTCATGAAAAGACTGTTTTTTTTTTTGTTTATGTAAAATATATTACAAAGTAGTGTAGTGTGGGGTGGACATACTACTGGAGGGGCTGCAGGACACCGTGGGAGTGTGTAGAGAGGACTGGGATGGTGGTGGGGAAGGAACAGTAAGAGGTGAAGGGGTGGATAGAGTTAAAGAATGGAAGGACAAGTTGGATGCAGAACAGGTGATGGGTGGTGGAGTGGAGGGTGGGGCAGGGACTGGAGGAGCAGGTGATATGGTAGGGAATTGGAAGGGGAAGGAGATTGGTAAGAGGTCGGAGTGTGGTAGGTGGCTGGTACTGGGGAGGTTGCTGGTACTGGGGAGGTGACTGGAGTTGGTGAGGGGACTGGAGTTGGTGAGGTGGCAGTAGTTGGTGAGGTGGCTGGGGTTGGGGAGGTGGCTGGAGTTGGGAAGATGGCTGGTACCGGGGAGGTTGCTGATACTGAGGAGGTTGCTGGAACTGGGGAGGTGGCTGATATTGAATAGGAGGGGGAGAGGGACGGCGGCTGGAGGGGGGGAGGTGGAGGAACGACTGCGGTGGGTGGAGGAGGTTGGGTGGTAGCCTGCACTAGACCAGCGTGGCACGTATGCATTACATACATCTGCTGGTCAGCAGATAGCGTATCTATGCGCTCCGCCACAGACCTAAAAAAGCTGTGATTAGGAGATGATCTTGCTTCCGAATGCATGGTTTGCAGAAGTGTCTTCACCTCCAAAATGTTGGTGATTATCTGATTAATGCCTGCGGCAAGTTGTTCAGATACTTTCAGACAGTTCTGAAAAGATGCATTCAAATGCAAGAACTCGGGCGCATAGCTCCTTTCCTGACCCCTCTGCCGCTGCCGCCCAGTAGCCGCAGGTGTACTAGAGGTGGCAGTGGCAGAAGGTGTTATGGAAATTTATTAATTAGGATAAATCTATCCTCATGTTTGCTTCTGCTGTTCCCAAATTAAATGAGTATTTTCAGAGCTCTCTGGAAATCAACACTGTCCACTCAGATGTGCCAGCATAACATTCCATCAATACTGATGGCTTTATTATTATCACATAGTCTTATACATTTACAAAAGGGGTGGTTAGTTAATTAACATACAATTAGAAGCTGCTAGATTATTAGCTGTTTGGATATAAGTGTGTATGCATTTTTCTTTAACTCTATCTTAACAAAGGTTGATTCAATGATTCATGACCCTTTCCTGTGATCTCAGCAAAAAAACAGCTATCTACTCAGACCATCTGTAACTTAGTACCTTAGTAGCTATCTCCTGACTTGTACCCGTCTGACTTATGTAGGTCAGGGGTGAAGTCTTAAGCAACTGATTATAGCTTGTGTCAGCTTTGCATAGATATGTGTTGTGAATGGGTTTGAGATGAGTTCTGAGCAGAGGCTCCCTCTGGTGGTTACAAGCGGTGCTAGTCTGTCCAGTGAGGATTGTGGGGACTGGGAATCAGGTGTTACTGACTGGTCTTATATAAGGGAGTCACCTTCCCATCAGGGTTGCCGGTGATCAATTGTTCTGGTCTGAATCCTTTATTCCAGTTTCCCTTGTAGCCTGCTGTGTCGTGTCTGCATCTCCTGCTAACAGATAAGACATTTTCTTCTTTTGTGTTTGTGCTATATTTTTGCATTTTGTCCTGCACTTCTGTGGGGGCCTTCAGGGTCCCCTCCGGGGGCTTTTGCCCTCTCAGTTTAGTTCAGCCACTGATGTTTGTACTTTTGCTTTTTCCAGTTTTTTCAGTGGCTGCTGTTTTGATTTTGTTACACCAGAGAACTAATTTAGGTGGTAGAGGTCGTGTGATCTCAGGTGATTTTGAAATTAGTAGAGTTGGTGCTTTTCAAGGTTTTCTGGGATTGCAGTAAGTACCCTTCCTATCCTTGTCTATTTAGTTAGTTTGGGCCCCAGCGTTTGCTCATACTATTTTCTTTCTGTGTCAGTATTTCATCTTGTCTAACCGCCATTACATGTTTGGGGGCTTTCTATTATCTTTGGGGTTCTGCTCCGGGGCAGATAGCTTTCCTATATCTATCTTTAGGTGTAGTTAGTTTCTCAGGCTGTGACGAGGCGTCTAGGACCAACGTAGGAACGCTCCACGGCTGCCTCTAGTTGTGGTGGTTAGTCAGGGTACTGCAATCTCATAGATTCCAACTGCTCTGGTGTATTGCCTTTTTTACCTGCACTCCTCAGCTACCGAAACATAACAGTATCACCGGCCTAAAAATTGAAAATTGTATGGTACTCACAGAAGGGAAAAAAAATATTGTCAGAGTTGTCAGAGATATTTTTCTGTTTGTTGCATTTTTTTTATTTTTTTTCCCTCTGTATCTCTGGGTGCTGGGGAGGATCTTTTCTCTCAATGGAGTTTGCACAGTTGTCTGGCCGTGTGGATCAGCTTGCCACTGAGGTTCAGAGTATTGCTGCCTATCTTGCTGGGTTGCCTGTTGTGGAACCTAGGATTCCCATGCCAGATTTGTTTTTAGGGGATCGAGCTAAGTTTCAGAATTTCAAAAATAATTGTAAATTGTTTTTTGCCTTAAAATCTAAGTCCTCAGGGAACGCAGCGCAGCAGGTTCAAATTATCATCTCTCTCCTGCGCGGCGACCCTCAGGATTGGGCTTTTTCCCTGATACCTGGGGATCCTGTTTTGAGTGATGTTGATGCATTTTTTCAGGCCTTGGGGTTATTGTACGATGAGCCTAATGTCACTGATCAAGCTGAGAAAGCCTTGTTGGCATTAAATCAGGGGCTTGATGACGCTGAGTTATACTGTCAGAGATTCCGTAGGTGGGCAGTCCTGACCAAATGGAATGACGATGCTTTGGCAGCCCTTTTCCGGAAGAGTCTGTCAGATAATGTAAAGGATGTTATGGTGGGATTCCCTGTCCCCTCTGGTCTCAATGATTCTATGTCATTAGTGATTCAAATTGACAGACGTTTGCGTGAGCGGAGAAGTATGCGTGGAATGGTGTTGCCTTGTGAACCAGCTTCTGAACCCATGCAGTGTGATAGAGTGGTGTCTGGGGCACAGCGTCATGAGTTTCGAAAGCGCAATGGGTTATGTTTCTACTGTGGTGATGCCTCTCATGCTATTTCAGTCTGCCCTAAGCGGGGAAGACGTTTTGCACGCTCAGTTGTCTTGGGTCGTGTTCAGACTAAGTTTTTATTAACTGTCACTCTGATATGCTCTCTGTCCTCATTTTCTGCTCAGGCTTTCGTTGATTCTGGAGCAGCTATTAACCTGATGGATTATGATTTTGCTAAACGTTGTGGATTTCCCTTGATACCCCTACAGAAGTCTATTCCCCTACTGGGGATCGATTCTACCCCTTTGGCTGAGAATAAACCCCAGTTTTCTACTCAGGTGATAATGAGGGTTGATCCTGATCACCAGGAGTGCTGCAAATTTTTGGTTCTGTATAATCTGCATGACATTATCGTGCTGGGTTTTCCTTGGTTACAGTCTCATAATCCTGTTTTGGATTGGAAATCTGTGTCTGTAACCAGTTGGGGCTGCCAATGTGTTAATACCAACACTCCTGTTTTTTCTGCCTCCCCCCAGGCTCAGGATGTTCCTGACTTTTTGATTGATTTTTCTGATGTGTTTAGCGAAAGTAAATCTGCATCCTTGCCTCCCCATAGGAGCTATGACTGCGCTATTGAATTAGTGCCGGGTAGTAAATTCCCTAAAGGTCGCCTTTTTAACTTGTCTGTACCTGAACATGACGCTATGCGGTCTTATATCAAGGAATCATTGGACCTTATAAGATCATGGAGATTATTAATCCTGTTTCTTTTCGTTTGCTTCTTCCAGGGACATTTAAGATCCATAACGTGTTCCACAAGTCCTTGTTGAAGAGGTTTTTTGAGCCAGTGGTTCCTGCTGCTGTGCCTCCTGACCCTGTTTTGGTTGAGGGCAATCTGGAGTATGTGGTTGAGAAAATATTAGATTCTCGTTTTTCTAGACGGAAACTCCAGTATTTGGTTAAATGGAGAGGTTATGGTCAGGAAGACAATTCTTGGGTGTTTGCTTCGGACATCCATGCTAGGAGACTTATCCGTGCGTATCATAGAACTCATCCTGACCGACCTGGTTGCTCAAATGAGGGTTCGGTGACCCCTCCTCAAGGGGGGGGTACTGTTGTGAATGGGTTTGAGATGAGTTCTGAGCAGAGGCTCCCTCTGGTGGTTACAAGCGGTGCTAGTCTGTCCAGTGAGGATTGTGGGGACTGGGAATCAGGTGTTACTGACTGGTCTTATATAAGGGAGTCACCTTCCCATCAGGGTTGCCGGTGATCAATTGTTCTGGTCTGAATCCTTTATTCCAGTTTCCCTTGTAGCCTGCTGTGTCGTGTCTGCATCTCCTGCTAACAGATAAGACATTTTCTTCTTTTGTGTTTGTGCTATATTTTTGCATTTGTCCTGCACTTCTGTGGGGGCCTTCAGGGTCCCCTCCGGGGGCTTTTGCCCTCTCAGTTTAGTTCAGCCACTGATGTTTGTACTTTTGCTTTTTCCAGTTTTTTCAGTGGCTGCTGTTTTGATTTTGTTACACCAGAGAACTAATTTAGGTGGTAGAGGTCGTGTGATCTCAGGTGATTTTGAAATTAGTAGAGTTGGTGCTTTTCAGGGTTTTCTGGGATTGCAGTAAGTACCCTTCCTATCCTTTTCTATTTAGTTAGTTTGGGCCCCAGCGTTTGCTCATACTATTTTCTTTCTGTGTCAGTATTTCATCTTGTCTAACCGCCATTACATGTTTGGGGGCTTTCTATTATCTTTGGGGTTCTGCTCCGGGGCAGATAGCTTTCCTATATCTATCTTTAGGTGTAGTTAGTTTCTCAGGCTGTGACGAGGCGTCTAGGACCAACGTAGGAACGCTCCACGGCTGCCTCTAGTTGTGGTGGTTAGTCAGGGTACTGCAATCTCATAGATTCCAACTGCTCTGGTGTATTGCCTTTTTTACCTGCACTCCTCAGCTACCGAAACATAACAGATATGTGTTAAGGACAGAGTTTTGGCAAGTGAGATCTACCTGAATACATATGAACATACATTGAATACGTGGAATACATATATATTTCCATGACAAAGGGTGGGGTAAAGGGAATGCTATCTCCTCACCAGCAGATTCATGTAATGCAGGTGGCCACGATGCTCCAGTGCTGGTGGAGGGGAAAGAGGGCTCACGTGTTGGTGCGGATGGGTTGGGGTGGTCAAAGTGTCCCTCGGTGCCGGTCTCCTCAGGGATCACCCCAGAAGGGCCCAACGCTGCGGGCGCCCGAGTGCTGGTCACCGTGCTGTGGAATAAAGAGCAAAAATACAATTAATATACTGTATTTGAATAGCCCTGGCTGGAAAAAAAAGGTAGTTAGACATGTTAACATTTCCTTTGCAATATTTACCTTCTGGTGACCATTGTTGCCGCAGGAATGCCAGGGCTCTTGCATACTTATATTTGCTCTGGCGTCCTGCAGATCCACTCGGGGCCCGCATCTCTTTGTTGAACTCCTTCTTGAAGCGATCCCTGATAGACCGCCACCGCTTCATAATTCTCTCCCCTGAAACGAGATACCACAAATTGGTTAGTATACAACATCAGTGTTTCCCAAGCTACAGTTCTCATGTCCCCCACGGGTCATGTTTTCAGGATTTCCATAGTGTTGCACCAAAGGAAATCCTGAAAACATGACCCTTTGGGGTTCACGAGGACTGGAGTTGGGGAAACACTGCTTTAAATCCAGCAGCCCAACTGAACTGTATATACTTACGCATTTTAGACTGGGACCGAGCTTCAAGGTCCTCCCAGTAGTCCACAAGTTGGGAACAGACTTCATCCCAGAGCCGATGGGTCACTATCTGATCAGAATGGCGACGGTCCCCCATGTTCCACAGCGGCTCCCGCTCTCGGAACAGATCAATGAGGATGTCCACATCTATCCCCTCCTGCTCACCGTCTGAGTCGGGAGCACGCTGTGAAGCCTAAAATAAAATGAGAAAAAAAAATTAAGAGGAAACTAAAAAATTGCAAATTTAATTAAAAAAAAAAAAAAAAAAAAACTTACAGGATGTAGACCGCCGCGTTGCTCACGTCGACTTTGGGAGACACTGCGAAGACCTCTTGAAGCCACAGATGCGGAAGACTAAAAAAAAAAAAAAAAAAAATAGTTTCTTTGATGTAGGTTTGTGTTGTGTGCAGTGTTATTTATTTTTTTTTTGGGATGTGTTGTGTGTAGTGTGATGTTGTGTTTCAGTGATGGATGCAGGAAACTTACGAATTGTGAGCCCACTCCGGGTATCTGTCCACCCCTTCCTTCTTCTGGGAGCTCCTCAGCTTCAGATTCCTGTTTAAAAAAAAAAGTTAATAGATATACCAGAGATGGATTGTGAAAGAAAATTTATAAAAAAATATATATATCCAAGAGATGGAGTGTGAAAGAAAAAAACAAAAAAAAAATATCCCAGAGATGGATTGTGAAAAAATATAGAAAAAAAATACCGCTAAACGCTGCCAATGAGAGGGAGGGCTCCCAGAAGAAGAATTACTGTCCTGCTGCTGCCGGCCGTACTCCATTGCTGCCTGTGCTGTGCGTCTGCTGTGCAGTAAACAGAAAAAAGGGCAATGAATACATGGACACAATCATGCCCCTGGCTGAAACACAAAACTGGTTTAAAGTTTTGGGTAATGGGGTGTGTAATATTTCAGAAAAGCAAATAGAAAAATCAACATAACCAAAAAATTGAGAACACCACAGCTTATGAAAAAAGATTTATAACATTTTATTATTATACCGAAAACACAGGCAAATAGCGAAAAAGCAATAAAAACAGTATAAAACACACATTAAGACATAATCATATCATACAATAGTGATATGAAAAAACTCCCACATCAAGAAACTGACCCACACAGCAACTAACCATGCGGTAAGTATAGACCAAAAACACAGTAAACTCCACTAATGATGGAATACAATGGTAAGAATGCACATTTAAATAGCGGGAGTCCTATGCAGAAGATAAATGGCAATATTGAACAATGGCACCAAAAGAGAAAGAAAACATGGGTCTTAAGAACTGTATGTAGCACAAAATAGAGTTTATGATAACCTGTGAGAACACAATAAGGACTATTCACAGCACCATGTAAGGATGTATGCTAATAAGACCCCAATACTCACAAAAAAATCATTGAAGTTGGTGTAAAGAGCATTGCACACACCATGTCTGGCGAGCCATGGATGGAAGCCAGACAGGAGAAAAAAAAACTTGTAATGATCTGGACCTATAGGTCCATATGATCAAAGAAGGTGCGACATGGATTGAAGGTGCCAATGGTGGCTGTGTGAAGAAAAAAAGAGTGTGGGGAGCAAGGCCCCACGCATATCGCCACCGATAGTGTGGCTTCTTCAGGGGAGAATGAAACGCTCAGGGTGTGTAATATTTACCGTCTGCCGTATGCTGCTATCTCACACTGCTCTCCTGATTCACTGGCTTCTTGGGGTGCTGCTGCAGCCTCCTGTCTGCGTTGATGTCCTCTGCTGTGGAATAAATATAAATAAATAGCAATGAATACATGTATATAATCATGGCCCGTGCTGAAAGACAAAAGTTAAGTTTTGGGTTATGGGGTGTTAGATATTTACCATCTGCCGTATGCTGCCATCTCACGCTGCTCTCCTGACTCAATGGCTTCTTGGCCTGCTTCTGCAGCCTCCTGTCTGCCTTGATGTCCTCTGCTGTGGAATAAATACAAAAAATTGCAATGAATACATGGACACAATCATCATAGATAGATGATAGATAGATAGAATATAACACATAATATTTTTGCAGAATTGAGGATGAAGTATGTTTTTTTCCTGGCATCACAGAACACGATATTTTCACAGTATAATACACTCCTCATAGTGCTCCATATAGTATAATGCACCGCAATAGTCATCCATGTAGTAAAATTCAGTTTCCCATACTATAATGCATATTAAACAGCAGGACCCACACAGTATAAAGCACTACCCTCATAGCATACAGCACTACCCACATAATAAACAACAATGCCAACACAGTCTATAGCAATACACGCATAGTATACAACAATGCCAACACAGTCTATAGCAATACACGCATAGTATACAACAATGCCAACACAGTATATAGCAATACCCACATAGTATAAAGCAATGCCAACACAGTATATAGCAATACCCACATAGTATACAACAATGCCAACACACTATATAGCAATACCCACATAGTATAAGCACTACCCACATAGTATAAAACAATGCCAACACAGTATATAGCAATACACGCATAGTATACATCAATGCCAAAACAGTATATAGCAATACCCACATAGTATACAACAATGCCAACACAGTATATAGCAATACCCACATAGTATACAACAATGCCAACACAGTATATAGCAATACCCACATAGTATACAACAATGCCAACACAGTATATAGCAATACCCACATAGTATACAACAATGCCAACACAGTATTATCAATACCCACATAGTATACAACAATGCCAACACAGTATATAGCAATACCCACATAGTATAAAGCACTACGCACATAGTATACAACAATGCCAACACAGTATATAGCAATACCCACATAGTATAAAGCACTACGCACATAGTATACAACAATGCCAACACAGTATATAGCAATACACGCATAGTATACAACAATGCCAACACAGTATATAGCAATACCCACATAGTATACAATGCCAACACAGTATATAGCAATACCCACATACTATTACAACAATGCCAACACAGTATATAGCAATACCCACATAGTATAAAGCACTACCCACATAATATACAACAATGCCAACACAGTATATAGCAATACACGCATAGTATACATCAATGCCAAAACAGTATATAGCAATACCCACATAGTATGCAATAATGCTAACACAGTATATAGCAATACCCACATAGTATACAACAATGCCAACACAGTATATAGCAATACCCACATAGTATAAAGCACTACCCACATAATATACAACAATGCCAACACAGTATATAGCAATACACGCATAGTATACATCAATGCCAAAACAGTATATAACAATACCCACATAGTATACAACAATGCTGACACAGTATATAGCAATACCCACATAGTATACAACAATGCCAACACAGTATATAGCAATACACGCATAGTATAATGGGGTGTGTGATATTTACCGTCTGGCATCTGTTCCCGTCTCCTCCGCTCCAACGTCACGGTGGTCCCCGGACTCCATTTCTATGGATGGTGGTGCTGGCTGCAAATCCTCTGCAATTCGTTGCTGGCTTGGTCATGATGGTTGCATGGCATATGGCAGAGTGTCCCACTGGCATGGTATATATAGGTTTGCTTCTGGCTGGGCTAATTAACATTCTCAGACTAAAAAACCAGATCAGGCCACCGATCAGGTTTTGCCGGATGCGTCGCATTGCGGCGCTCATAGACTTTCATTGGGAACAAAGGCCGGAAGCGCCGGATCCGGCACTTCCGGCTTTTTGGCCGAGACAAAAAACGTTACAGTAGCCATTTTTCCTAGACGCCGAATGAGACCAGACACCGGATCCGGCAGAAAACGGACAAAACGCAGGTACATGCGGCGCGATCCGGCGCTATATTTAGTCAATGTTAAAACACCAGATCCGGCATGTCAGTTCGCCGCATCCGGGTTTATAAAAAAAAAGGCCGGATCGCGCCTGACGTAAAAAAAACTGATGTGTAAAAGTAGCCTAAGTCTATTGACTCCTAGCTCCGAATTAGAGATGAAATAGGAATTTTTTTGGCATACCCTACTCCCGTTACCAGAATTACAAACTAAGCTTCCAAATTACCATCTAAATTTTCATAACTATCACAGACTCAAAAATGCCATGGAATTGTATTTGAAACCTGGAGTCCCAACCAGGAGATTAACGGTCTTTGAATCATTAATAACCCAGACCAAACGCCCAAGAGGTATACTGGCAAAATTGTACCAGATACTCATGACCAATTCAATCCCCGTAAAAAGAGCGTTTATACTGGCATGGGAGAAAGAACTGTGTGTCACACTGCGGGACGGGAAGTTGAACATAAATCAAAAAATTCATGTGGCCCGTCCGGATGTGTGAGAGTCCAAGAAAACTCCTTTAAGATTGTTACGAGTGGTACATCACTCCAGTGATAACACATGGATGGTATCCCAATATTTCTCCAATTTGCTGGAGATGTGCTACAGATAAGGGAACATTCCTTCACTTATGGTGGTCTTGCAATATGATAAAGCCGTTCTGGGAAGGTGTCCTGAAAATTATCACTAAATTGTGCAAGCTTACAAAACCTCTACAACCGAATCTTATTTTCCTGAACTGGTCCAGTGATTTCCCGCAAAGTATAAAATCCTTATTGTTATTTCTGGTGGCGGGGGCAAGTTACTTATTCCTCCAAAATCGTGCTCCCAGAGTTGCCCGTGCACTTCAGAGTGGATACAAAAAGTAATCAGTTGTACTATATAGAGGAAATAGTCGCATATACAAACCTCTCCCATGCTAAATTTAGGGAAACTTGGGCTCCATGGATATCATTTAGAGAGACTAATGAATATTATGGACTTTTCAAAGATGCTAAGTTGAAAGATTCAAGAAAATGGTCTTAATCTTATACTAAAACTAGAGCAGATACTAAGGCGATGATAACACTACCCCTGAAATCCCTCTGGGATAGTCTGAATTTATGCGTTATTCCGCCCCCCCTCTACAGGCTTGGGAACTTGACTGTGGAGACCTGTGTGTCCTAAACAGTGCCTTCACCCCCCTTCCCACAAATCCCATAAAGAATACACAGCCAGGCCTAGATGGGTTCAACAGGTCGGTCACAGTTTATTAATTACATAAGCAGAGAAGGCAATTACATCTCCTAACGAGCAGCTCATGGCTGCGATCCTGTCCGCGATCGACAGGTGATTTGGCCAACAAGCGGTCACAAACCTTTGCCCTCCTCTACTTCTTCCGTTGTGACTTAATATCATTAACAAAAATTAGTTACCTATACATATCAGTTTTTTTTTTTTTAAATAATACGTAATACACATATAGACATTTCTCCTTCACAGTTAGTATGGCAATTTACACCCCATTGAAATATGTAAGAGAGGGAGGGGGACAAAAGCTTCCAAGTGACCGCCGGAGGGAAAAGGAAGCTGCTGACCTGGGCACCTGGATTTAACCCCTGTAGGTGTGGCTGCAGATACCTTCCCCTCCAAGGCCACTGGACAGCTGGGAATCCCAATTAGTACATCACCGAGAGGAGGGGTGCGAGGAGGGGGGGTGAATTTGGCATGGACCGTATTTTATTAGCTTTGGTCTTAGGGGCTCCACAGTCAGAGGCACATTCCTTATGCAGTATTGTGCCTGCCAGACTGTGGAGACCTGTGTGTCCTAAACAGTGCCTTCACCCCCACTTGCCACCAATCCCGTAAAAGAATACACAGCCAGGCCTAAGGGGTTGAACAGGTCGGTCACAGTTTATTAATAACATAACCAGAGAAGGGCAATTACGTCTCGTAATGGGCGGCTTATGGGTGAGATCCTGTCCGCGATCGACAGGGCGATTTGGCTAACAAGCGGTCACGAACCTTTGCCCTCCTCTGCTTCTTCCACCACGGAGGATCCTGTGTATGACCTACACGGGACTCCGACCCCCACCAATCAACATCAGGGCCTGTTCAACTCCATCCTGCAGGCCGGTCAAAAATATATCAAGGCCAATGTCAGTCAGGTGAATGCCGTCCAGTTAGTAATGCCGTGCTGTCTCCTTCCAGCTGGTGATGCCGCACCACACAAAACCAAATTTTCCCCTCATGAATTTGCCATCCGTGCGTTGAACTTTTTTTCTACTCGTTCTATGGCTTTTTCATGTCTTGCACCCCGCCAGACGGCCCGTTGTATCATTTGTGACCACACCAATACCATATTTTGCAAATAAACAGGTAAAACGCTCGATGTCTGTTGTCATCCATTTATAGAGATCAGCGATTTTTTTCGCTTGCCAAGATCATTGCCCCCAATGTGTAACACAATTACACCGGCGTTTAACCCTCCTGAGATGTCAACCATTTCTTGGAATACCTGTTGCCATTGGAGGCCTCTTATCCCTCTCCAGTTGACTTCTAGACCCGGGAAGCCTAGACTTTTTCCACCAGGCCTTAGCTCAGCCCTCTTTGCCGCCCAATAGACATATGAATGTCCTAAAACCCAAACTTCAACTCCTGTAAGAGACAAACTGTGTTACTTCAGCAAATCAGGTCTAATGTATCTGTCGAAGCATGCGGATTTCCATCGACCCATTCTCTGCACCTCGGCCCCGATACTCCTGCTGTTGTGAATGGATTTGAGATGAGTTCTGAGCAGAGGCTCCCTGGTGTTACAAGCGGTACTAGTGAAGATTGTGAGGACTGGAATCAGGTGTTACTGACTGGTCTTATATAAGGGAGTCATTTTCCCATCAGGGTTGCCGGTGATCAATTGTTCTGGTCTGATCCTTCATTCCAGTTTTCCCTTGTAGCCTGCTGTGTCGTGTCTGCATCTCCTGCTACCAGATAAGAATTTTTCTTCTTTTGTGTTGTTGCTATATTTTTGCATTTTGTCCTGCACTTCTTTGGGGGCCTTCTGGGTCCCCTCCGGGGGCTTCTGCCTTCTCAGTTTAGTTCAGCCACTGAGTTTTGTTCTTTTGCTTTTTTCCAGTTTTTTTTAGTGGCTGCTGTTTTGATTTGTTCACCAGGAGCTAATTTAGGTGGTAGGGTCGTGTGATCTCAGTGATTTTGAAATTAGTAGAGTTGGTGTTTTCAGGGTTTCTGGGATTGCAGTAAGTACCCTTCCTGTCCTTTTCTATTTAGATAGTTTGGGCCCCAGCGTTTGCTCATTCTATTTTCTTTCTGTGTCAGTATTTCCTCTTGTCTAACCGTCATTACATGTTTGGGGGCTTTCTATTATCTTTGGGGTTCTGCTCCGGGCAGATAGCTTTCCTATTTCTATCTTTAGGTGTAGTTAGTTTCTCAGGCTGTGACGAGGCGTCTAGGACCAACGTAGGAACGCTCCACGGCTGCCTCTAGTTGTGGTGGTTAGTCAGGTACTGCAATCCCATAGATTCCAACTGCTCTGGTGTATTGCCTTTTTTACCTGCACTCCTCAGCTACCGAAACATAACAGTGCCACTGAAAAAACTGGAAAAAGCAAAAGAACAAAACTCAGTGGCTGAACTAAACTGAGAAGGCAGAAGCCCCCGGAGGGGACCCAGAAGGCCCCAAAGAAGTGCAGGACAAAATGCAAAAATATAGCAACAACACAAAAGAAGAAAAATTCTTATCTGGTAGCAGGAGATGCAGACACGACACAGCAGGCTACAAGGGAAACTGGAAATGAAGGATTCAGACCAAACAATTGATCACCGGCAACCCTGATGGAAAATGACTCCCTTATATAAGACCAGTCAGTAACACCTGATTCCCAGTCCTCACAATCTTCACATACCGCTTGTAACCACCAGAGGAGCCTCTGCTCAAACTCATCTCAGATCCATTCACAACATCCTGCCCTAGCTGCTTCAGTGGCTGCCCCGATTCGAAAAGAATGCGTCCTGTATTCCTTCGGATTAGCGCCGATTTTTTAAGCATAAACGCGAAATGGCCTAAATTGATACTTGGTAAGGAGGTGGACCCCTCTGTATGAGAGAGAAAAAATCTGCTTTCGTGTCTTATTACTGCATATCTTTTGACTATGCTAAGTAGGCATACTGGGTCATCTGCTGATTTAACCAGTACCCACGTGCCTCTCCCAGTTGGATCGCACTTGGATTTACGCACTCGAATGCGCAGAGCGTCGCTGCATATGACTATGTTCTCGTTAATCAGACCGCCTGCCGACGCACTTTTAAAACGAGATAACAACTCGCTAATGCGCAGTGCACCGAAAAAGTGATAGCTGCTGATATTAGGGTCGCCTCGTATTGCGATTTGCAGACCGATGGGGATATTGAAATAATGTCATGCAATAATGTCAGTGAACTGGGGCGGTGACATTCTAGACTTGGTTGAAGCCTTTTCCACCCTTTGATGACTTGTTGATGAAAAAGAGTTTTGTTACATCGGCCCACCCCATTAGTTGAAAGAAGAAAGGCTAATCCCGATAATTCCGTTGCGCCGCCGAACCTGACGGCCCTCCATCCCTAAGCCGAACCAAAAATTCCGTCGTCACTACGCCTCTTGCTCGGTCACACATAACTACTGGCCTACCATAAATTAATGAGCACCACTCCTCCTAAGCCTTACCATAAACCTGCCAGGTAGGTGAAACTGAGGCGTGAATTAAGGGCATTAGTGTTATGTTTCGGTAGCTGAGGAGTGCAGGTAAAAAGGCAACACACCAGAGCAGTTGGAATCTATGAGATTGCAGTACCCTGACTAACCACCACAACTAGAGGCAGCCGTGGAGCGTTCCTACGTTGGTCCTAGACGCCTCGTCACAGCCTGAGAAACTAACTACACCTAAAGATAGAAATAGGAAAGCTATCTGCCCCGGAGCAGAACCCCAAAGATAACAGAAAGCCCCCAAACATGTAATGGCGGTTAGACAAGAGGAAATACGACACAGAAAGAAAATAGTATGAGCAAACGCTGGGGCCCAAACTATCTAAATAGAAAAGGATAGGAAGGGTACTTACATGCAATCCCAGAAAACCCCGAAAAGCACCAACTCTACTAATTTCAAAATCACCTGAGATCAACGACCTCTACCACCTAAATTAGTTCTCTGGGTAACAAAATCAAAACAGCAGCCACTGAAAAAACTGGAAAAAGCAAAAGAACAAAACTCAGTGGGTGAACTAAACTGAGAGAGCAGAAGCCCCCGGAGGGGACCCTGAAGGCCCCCAAAGAATGCAGGACAAAAAGCAAAAATATAGAATAAACACAAAAGAAGCAAAAGTCTTATCTGTAAGCAGGAGATGCAGACACGACACAGCAGGCTACAAGGGAAACTGGAATGAAGGATTCAGACCAAACAATTGATCACCGGCAACCCGATGGAAAATGACTCCCTTATATAAGACCAGTCAGTAACACCTGATTCCCAGTCCCCACAATCTTCACTAGCACCGCTTGTAACCACCAGAGGGAGCCTCTGTTCAGAACTCATCTCAAACCCATTCACAACACATTAGTGTTGGCCACTGTTCCCAAGGATGGCGGACACAGAAACCCACCGGTTTGCGCGTTGGGAAGCTGGATTCTGAAGGCTGCCAATCGAAGATAAAAGTGGGTTTAACAGATTATGGTCTACCTCCGCCACACGTGGCCCAACAGATTTTTTCCCAAGCATACAAGGCTAAATCGCGTAACGAGCATATACAAGATGCAGCTAATGGTTCAAGCTCTTGCTTGTCATATTTTTTGTTGAAACCGAATGTTTGCGTTTTCAACGCTTGGCCCATTTCCCACGATCAACTATGAGAAAATTTCCCACAAGGCTGGTTGCCCCCCAGCTTTGATGCAGCCAAACCCACCGTTGCTTTTGCAACCATTGGTGTTTGTACAACTCAAAACCATGCTTCCTACTCCACCCTATTGTGACCCTATGTCTTTGCTTGCTTTAATGTATGAGTACAGTTCATAAGCGTCTTGGCTTGGGTGCGAGAAAACACAGGAGTCACAGTTTTATAGAAAATCCGTATTACTTCATACAATTCAAAAAGTCACACGTTTGCAGACACAGAAACAGGAGACACAGCAGGCCAAGTAACCAAGCTCAGCAATCACTCTCCAATACGATTCAGATCTTCTTCCTTTACCGTAAGTCCATGCAAACGGGGTCCTTTAAGAGCAGGTTCAGAGTCCACAAGTCTTCAGAGTTCCCATAGGAATAGCGGAGTACAAGGTCCAAGGCTTACAGGAGTCAAGTCACAGGTTCACTCAGGCTAGATTCTAAGCACTGATTGCTCACTGGGCGCTTAAGAAGCAAAGGAGAGAACAGGGGCGGGAACAAGCAAGCGGAAACTCCATTTTGACTGAGGGAAAAGGAATCTGCAGAAGACAGAAAAAAATGGCTGACGAACAAACTGAGTTTCAGGAATAAACATAAACCTTACATTGACGTTTCTTTACCATGACACATGTATGCCCTTTAATGATTCAGAAAGTTTTTCCAAACTACCAATCTGCTTTAACGAGCGATAAGCCTAATTCATGACCAGGCTGGAAATGCCCTTTGTTGCCATCGAAAAGGGGCGAAGAAGGCTCTGCCGCTGGCATTACACGCTGCAAACGACAGTAGGCCCAGAGGCCTGCATTTGCGAAGGGTGATTTTTTTAAAATTTTACAGAAGCCTTCCAGCATCTGCAGCGGTTTTTGTATTTTCTCTGTAGGAAACGAAAAAACCATCGCGTGGTGCTATTTCGAGCCCAAAAAAGGCAGTACGTTGCAGGTCCGACTTTTTTTTTCGGGTGTGGGACTCCGAAATGCCATATAAAATTTAAATTTTGCTAGTAGGAAGGAGCAGAGTTTAAATTTTTGGGGCCCACGAACAAAAAAATCGCGACGTAGTGAATCAGAAATTGCTGCCGTTTTCATAACAACTACCCTCTAGGAACGTACTGAATAACTCGAAATATGACACAAATGGAACACCCATCGGCAGGCACAATCAAAATAAAGTACGGTCCCTTGCATCCAATAGAAGGAAACATCCGGGAGCACGGGAACGGGGCGGAAGCCACTCTATGTCTAGTCAAGACTTGGGACCTCCTCAGCCTCCTCGGCTCTGAGAGTGACAGCCTAGTTTACGACCATTTTTTTGATCAAGACGAGATGGCGGATCAGAAACCGTCAAGGACGACAGCCACAATCGAGGACAATCCTTATCAACCGGGCAAACAGGTCTCAGGTACTACAAAAACTTAGTATATAAATTTCATCTTAAAAATCTTTCTCCCAACGGTACTACAGGTATTGCAGAAAGGCTGTCATTTTGCCCCACCCACCATTTAATGAATTTACTTGGGATTAGGAACGAATCGCTTTTCAGAAATCTCCCCTTTAATTCATTTCTCCTCACACCACACATCACCTAGAGACTCGGGTCATCCCAAGTGGCGATAATTCCTTCATAACTCACATTCCGATATGGAATATTTTTTCTCTAAAAAACTTAATCTACAATTGACCATAATTTTTCTCCACCAAAAAACCAACCCCCTGGAAACAACAAGCCCTGATTAAACGAACATCAAGGATAAACACAAGACTTTTCCACATGGTCTCAAGATTAGAGTTGAGCGAAACTTTCCGATATCCCCCAAAATATCAGAACGGAAGGATCCCGTACCATAAAAATCGGCGATACCCAACCGAACCGAAGGTCCCCATGTAAGTCTATGGGAACAAAAATCGGAACAAAAAAAAAACCCCCTTTTCCTTTTAAACAAAATATACACACAAAGAAACATATATAAATATAACAGCATTGTGACATAAATATTACAATATGTAATTATACCTTCACAAATAAAAAATCCCGATTCAATTGCGGAAAGCCGGCTCTGAAAAGACAGAAGCACCCGACAGAAATGACACGGTGTACATAGGTTAACCATGTCTTTTCAGCGTTTTTCTACTGATTTGCACAAAAAATTAAATCAGTCATTTTGCAAATTTCACCCTGTAGGGGTAATTAAAGGTGTTAAATTCGTTGAAAAAAAAACACTTTTTTGCTAGAATTTAACACCTTAATAAACCCCACAGGTGGAAATTTTGCACACATAACTGTTTATTGTTTGTGCAAATCAGATACAAACCATGAAAAGACATGGTTAACCCATGTACACCAAGTTCATTCATGTCGGGTTCTGCATTTTCAACAAAAGCCGGCAAATGAATTAGCGGCTATTATACATGTAGAAGGAAATGAACTATAAAAAATATAATATTTATATATAAAATATATATATATGTGTCACAAACTCAATGACATGTATTATATAATTTATAGGGGTAAAATGGCTGAAAAAAAAAATGCTGGGCTCCCGCCCTATTTTCGCACCAACAGACAAAGCCAGTGGTGGGGCGATAATAATAGCCCAGAAGGGACCATTATTTTGGCCCCCCCCGGCTCTAACACGCCCCCAGACACCCCAAAAGGGCAAATCCTAATTAGATTTTGCCCTTTCTGGCACTTTGCCCGTCTTTCCCCAGCCCGTAGCGGTGGCGAATGGTTAAAAGGGGTTAAAAGACCTTGGCAATGAAAGGTCACTTTAAACCGGTTAAAATTGAAGCGTCAATTAGACAAACAATTATTAATCCTATTGTAGAAAAAAAATCAAACACACACACTTAATAAAAAAAAGTTTAAGAAAAACCCCACATTTTTTGACCATATTTAATTTACCCTAAAACCATTTCCTGTAATAAAAAAAAATAATAAAGCAAAATTATTCACCAATCCGTGCACAGCCAGGCCCCGGTGAAACCTTCAAAAGGTTAATGTTTACGCGGGACCGCAGCTAATGCTGCGCCTCACAGTAAACCCCAAATGAATGAGTTTCCTCTCCTGGCTACAGGAAGGAAGTTTGAAAGCTTAATTTATTGCTTTCCACTTTTTCCCTTCAGGTCCCGGGACACCAATCATGACCGAGGGAACTGATTAACAAAAATAGGTTTCCCTTCGAAAAAAAATGGCGTGGGGTCCCCCCTATTTTTGTTAACCGCCAGATGAACAACCGCTGGGCCTGGTTTTTCAGGCTGTTAAGGGGGGCCAAGATCCAGGACCTTGCCAGCCCTGATAATACCACCACAGCAGTCTGCATATCTTGGCTGATTAAACAAAAAGGGATCCCCTCGAAAAACAATTAGCCGTGGGGTCCCCCCTAAATTTGTTAACCAGCCAGATAAGCAACCGCGAGGCCTGGATTTTAGGCTGTTAAGGAGCCAAGACCATGGACCTTCCACCTTAATACCAGGCCACACAGTCTCAAACTTGGCTGATTAACAAAAAATAGGGGATCCCCCGAAAAAAATTAGCGGGGGGGTCCCCCCTTTTTTGTTAACCAGCCAGATGAAGCAGACCGCTGAGGCCTTTTTTTCAGGCTGGTAAGGACCAATATCCATGGACCTTGCACCCTGATAATAACAGGCCACAGCATCGCTTAGCTTGGCTGGTTAACAAAAATGGGAACCCCTCGAAAAAAAAAAGGCGTGGGGACCCCCCTATTTTTGTTAACCAGCCAATAAAATGCAGACGCTGCGGCCTGGTATTTAAAAAGACTGCAAGGCCCAGGATTTTGGCCCCAACAGCCGATAATACCAGCTACAGCACCCCACATTGCGCATCAAAAGAAAGTGCCAATGTGGCACTTTACCCGGTTTTTTTTCCCCACTGCCCTGTAGCGGTGGCAAGGGGGTAATAAGGGGTTATTGTCCCGTTGATTGCACGGTGACAATAAGCCCGTTTAATAAGGAGAGGCGTCAAAAGACACCGATCCATTATTAATCCCAAAGTTATTAAAGTTTTAAAAAAAAAGACACGCAAAAAAAGTATTTTAATGAAAAAAAGAGACAACACAGTTTTCATTTTTTTTATTCTCCTCATTCCGCGACGCCATCGATCTCCGTAAAAAAATAAAAAAAACAAAACAACATATACCACCTTCCCGCGCAGCCAAACGACAGTCCCCCCCGAAACCAGCTCGCACATCGGAATACAGGCAAGCCTGACATCCCGGTGCAGCACAGCTCTTACCACCTTCCCCGGCGTGAACGTCATCGGACTGCATTAACGGCCGGATTACCCAGCTCACTGCAGTTATCGCAGATATGCATGTGACCGCCGGGGAGAAGGGATGGGGCCATTAAGCAGCCCGGGATGTGACCCCGGAGACTTCTTTCCGGTAATTCCGGACTCCTACAACCCGACCGACGGACACTGACAGTGACAGTGAAATTTTCCCATTCCGGTATCCGATATGACAAAAAATTGGAACTCGGAATCGGAATTCCGTACAGCCAAACGGCCGATACCCGTATTTGCAGATCGATCGCTCAACACTACTCAAGAACATAGTAACTTTCAAGGATTTACAACAATCTTTAAAAATCTTCGTTCCAAACCGGACATAAAAATCAAACCCGCAAAAGGGGGCTTTTAGTATGTGGCTAAACATATTTGTCTCCAAAAATTTGTCAAATTAATAACAAGATTTTATTACCGGTATCGAAGCACCCTAATTTTTGACATTGCCGTCAACGGAACTTTGGACCACTATGCATCTCTAGGGTTTACGATTCTAAACTATCACAATTTTGATTAACACTCATCCCATAACACCTGTGTTTTACACACTCCCAAAGATTCATAAAAAACTTAGCCCCACCAGGAACCAATATTCTTCCACGATTTCGATTGTACCATACTATTGTAATTGAGAAGATCTTACTCCCATGATGTCTCATATTCCAACATACCTTCGTGATACATCGATTTTTTATGTAATTTAAGCAATTTGGAAAAAACCCCCGATACATTTTGGCACATGGTTCAATAATTTGAAACCCCTATTGATAATTTAAGAGGCCCCTGCGGTACGAGATTTTCTTGACGACCAAACAGAATTTTCCCAACCAAAACAAATTTTGTATCTCATTGTTAGATTTGATTCTTACGAGGAACTATTTTTTTTCAGGACCAATTTTTTTAAAAAGCAATTTGGGACCGCATGGGCTCAAATGTTGCGCCTCCGTACGCAAATATCTTTATGGCCACTTGGAATCCACACAGTTTACCCAAAACCTTCCAAATTGTACTATCTGGAAGAGTATTTGATACATTTTCATTATAGAAATGGGGACTTGGGGTCTTTGCAGCTTTTCCCATCACTATGACCATTTTGTTTTCCCAATCCAAATTCACAATGCAATTTATTTTCACAAAATTAACTTTTTGATCCAACATCATCATCCAACATGGGACTTTGCCACCGATCTGTTCGTTTAAAAGTACAGAAAGAACAGGTCTCTTCACTTTTCCGCTGCCATCCTTTACACTTAAAAGATCCCTCCCCAAGTCCCAATTTTTGCCAAAATAAAACAAATAGATCCGATGACTATACCGTACTATTCGCTTAAATGAATGAAACGCAAGTTTTAAGGATCGGGTTATCCAGACCTATTCTAGGCCTCACATGGTTAATCAAAAGAATACCGCACCTAGAACCGTTTTTGTGAATACTTTTCAACCCCTTTCTAAATGCTTTACTGGCATTTTTTCAAAACATTGGCGTATCCTTAAAGACTCTTATCCGTTTACCTTGGTTCCACACCCTGCAACCAGGTGCTGGATCTAACGTACACATCGGTTTCTACACCGCCGGCGCCTAAAACCGAATATTTCCTTGGTTACAGCTCGCGAAAGCTGGTCTCCCGCCTTACACGCACGTTGCTGCTGGCCACCGGGAACCAACGATCAAAAAAAATGTCCAGGATTTTTTTCCAGAACGATCACGAACCCGCAGGGGGGCCGTCCCCTGATAATGTCCCACACAAGAACGCTGGGGGATCGCTGTTTGCGTCACAAAACTTTGACTCCGCAGCGATCTCGCAGCGATCTCCTAGAGACGGGGGCATTACTGCGTCCTCAGACAAACACCATTCTGACACGCTGGCAAACACACCACTATCCTGGTACCTAGGTATTGTATTTCAGCATATCTGTTTTATCAACACGCTTTTTTCTTCCTTGTTCTTTTTCCTGGGTTGCACCATGACTCATGATCTTTCTTACCTTAAACCCCCGGGGTCCACATAGCGATACACCAGCGTCCCACAAACGATCAGATCGCTGGTGTATCGCACAAACGCTCTGACGCCAAACAGGCAGTCAGGCAGCGTCGCACAGCGACACTGGGGTAACACGCTTAGTTACCCGCAGTGTACTTGGATACCAGCCCCTGAAGCAGGGAGCTGGTAACCAAGGACACCGGGTTTCCAGGCGCTGCGCGGTGCCGGAAACCCGCTGTGAACCTTAGTTACCAGCTTCCTCATCAGGGCCTGGTATCCAAGGTACACAGGGGGTTTTTCTAGGCACACCCCCGCCTGAAACCCGCTGTGTACCTTTTTACCAGTGGATCGCTGGTCTCCCCCGCGTCCACCACAATTGCGTCCTACACGGGAGACCAGCTCAAAAAAATGTCCAGGACATTCAGCGACATCAGCGAACCCGCAGGGGGCGATCGTCGCGAATTTCACACACACGATAATCGCTGGGGACTCGCGCGCGCACCAAAACTAGTGACTCAGAGCGATCTCGCAACGGATCGCGTAAGAACGGGGGCTTAACTCTCTACTTTTTTTTACCTATTTGCGCATCCGCCAATACAATACCTAATATAACATTGGCACACTAGCTAATACGAGACCCATGTTATGAAGGGCATCTAATCTTTACACCATTGTTTTAATCCTTTACTGTATTTGCATACTGATATTTATTATTATAGAGAGAACTTTTACTTATCTGGTCAAGTTTATTATTAACCCCTTCAGACCCAGCCATTTTGCCTTTTAAAAACCTTGCCAGTGTCCTTCATGGGTATAAACCAGGAACGCTTCAAGGATCCAGCTTCGAAGTTTTTTTTGTACAAATGGCTTCAGTAGGGAAAATTAGGTCGATAGTGGTAAATTTAGGTCGATAATTTTTTGCGTTTATTTGTGAAAAAAAAATGGAAATTTGGTGGAAAATTTTGAAAATTTTGCAATTTTCAAATTTTTAATTTTTATTCTGTAAACCAGAGAGTTATGTGACACAAAATAGTTAATAATAACATTTCCCCAATTCTACTTTACATCAGCACAATTTTGAAACAACATTTTTTTTTGTTTAGGAAGTTAAAGGTTAAAAGTTTGACCACGATTTCTCATTTACAACAAAATTTACAAAGCCATTTTTTTTACGGACCACCTCACATTTTGAAGTCACTTTAAGGAGTCTATATGGCAAAAATACCCAATGGACAACATTAAAAAAACTGCACCCTCAAGCTACTCAAAACTACATTCAAAAGATTATTAACCCTTCAGGTTCTTCACAGGAACTAAAGCAACTGGGAAGGAAAAAAGGACATTTTAAAAAATTTTTTTAACAAAAATTTTCTTTTAGCACAATTTTTTTCATTTTTGCAGGGCAACAGGATAAAATGGTCCTAAAATTGTTGGGCAATTTTCTCCGAATACACGAATCTCATTGTGGGCATAAACCACTGTTTGGGCGCACGGCAGGGCTCAGAAGGGAAGGACGCCATTTGACTTTTTGAATGGAAAATAAGCTGGAATATTAGTGGTTGCCAAGTCCATTTGGAGAGTCCCGTTGCCAAACTTGGAGCTCCCCCCAAGTGACCCCATTTTGGAAACTAAACCCCCCAAGGAACTTATCTAATGCATAGGACACTTGAACCCCCAGGTCTTCACAAATTGACCGTAAAAAAAAGAAAGTACTTTTTTTTTCAAAAAAAAATTATTTTAGCCCATTTTTTTCATTTCACAGGCAAAAAGGATAAAATGGATCCTAAAATTTGTTTGGGGCAATTTCTCCTGATACAACCGATACCTCATATTGGTCTAAACCCTGTTTGGGCGCACAGAAGGGTCAGAAGGGAAGGAGCGCCATTTACTTTTGAATGGAAAAATCGGAATTTTAGCGGTTGCCAGTCCATTGGAGAGTCCCTGTGTGGCCCTAAACATTGGAGCCCCCCCCACAAGGACCCCAAAAGGAAACTAGACCCCCCAAAACTACTAAGCTAGTGAGCATTTTTGAACCCCCAGTGCTTCACAAATTATCGGTAAAAAAATGAAAGTACTTTTTTTTTTCACAAAAAAATTTTTTTAGCTTGTTTTTTTTCATTTTCACATAGGCAACATGTTGGGCAATTTCTCCGATACACAATACCCAATGGGCATAAACAACGTTTGGGGGCGCACGCAGGCCCAAAGGGAAGGAGCACCATTGACTTTTTTGAATGGAAAAAGCTCCAATCGTTAGCGGACAACCATGACCGTTGGAGAGCCCCTGTTGCCCTAACCATGAAAAAACAACCACAATGTCACCATTTTGAAACTAGACCCTTATGGAACTAATCTAATTGTTGGAGCACCTGAACCCCCAAGTGCTTCACAAAGTTTTAACCAAAGCATGAAAAAAAAAATCTTTTTTTCCTCAAAATATTTTTTTAGTCCGCTATTTTTTATTTTCACAAGGAAAGGAGAAATTGACCACAAAAGTGTTGTGCAATTTGCCTAGTACACCAATGCCCCATATGGGGGGGAACCACGTTTTAGCACATGGAAGAGCTCAAAGGGAAGGAGCCCATTTTGGAAGCAGACTTGATGGAAGTTTCTGCGGGCGCATTTTGCATTTGCAAGCCCCTGATGTGCCTAAACAGTAGAAACCCCCCCCAATGACCCCATTTTGGAAACTAGACCCCCCAAGGAGCTCATCTAATGTGTTGAGCATTTGGAACCCCCAAGGCATCACAGAAGTTTTAAACGCAGAGCAAAAATAACAAATAATTTTTGTCCTCAAAAAACATTTTTTTAGCCCCATTTTTTTTTTCCCAAGGAACAGGAAAAAAGGCCCCCCAAAAGTTGTTGTCCCGTTTTTTCCTGAACACTGGGCCCCATATTGGGGGGGGAACCACGTTTGGGTGCAAACGGCAGGGCTCAAAAGGGAGGAGCGCCATTTGACTTTTTTATAGAATTAGCCCAATTATTGTTGACACCATGTCGGTTGGAGAGCACATGGTGCCTAAACTTTGGACTCCCCCCAAATGCCCCCATTTTGGAAACTAACCCCCTAAGGACTATCAGATGCACAGAGACTTTTGAACTCCCGGTGCTTCACAAAAGTTTTAACGCAGCCTGAAAATAAAAAATAATTTTTTTTTCTCAAAAAATTATTTTTTTAGCCCCCTATTTTTTATTTTCGCAATGTTACGGAGAAATTGGACCCCAAAGGTTTTTGTTCATTTGTCCGATACGCGGACCCAATTGGGGGGAACCCACCGTTTTGGGCACACCAGGCTCGGAAGGGAAGTAGTGACGTTTTGAAATGCCGACTTTGATGGAATGGTCTGCGGCTCATGTTACTTTGCGAGCCCCTTGTGCCAAACAGTGAAACTCCCCACAAGTGACCCATTTTTGGGGAAAATAGACCCCCGCAAGGAACTTTCTAGATGTGTTGGAGAGCCCTTTGATCCCCAAGGGCTACACAAATTATAACGCCCGGCAGAAAAATTAAAAAAATCATTTTTTCCACAAACTGATCTTTAGTTCCCCATTTTTTTTTTTCCCAAGGGTAACAGAAAATTAAACCCCAAAATTTGTTGTCCAATTTTTCCGATACCGTCCCATATTTGGAGAAACAACTGTTTGGGCACACGTGGGGCTCGGAAAGGAAGTAGTGCGTTTGAATACCGACTTGAAAAACTGCGGGCGCATGTTATTTGCAGAGCCCTGATGGCCTAAACAGTAGAAACCCCCCCAATTTACCCATTTTGGAAACTAAAACCCCCCCAAGGAACTCCTCTAAGGTGGTGCTAGATGGGTTTAGCCTTTGAATCTCCAAGTTCTTCACAAAGTTTATAACGCAGAGATGTGAAAATAAAAACCAAGATCTTTTAGTCCCCAATTTTTTTTTTCCCAGGGTAACAGAGAAATTAGACCCCCCCCAAAGTTTTGGCAATTTTTCCTGAGTACACTGAACCCCATAATGGGGGGAAAAACCACGTTTGGGCAAAACTGGGGCCTCAATAAAGGGAGCACTGTTTGACTTTTTGAACGCAAAAATTGCGCAATTAATGGTGGCGCCAAACTTTGGAGCCCCCTGAAGTGCCAAAATGGAAACCCCTCAATCTAACTCCCCAAACCCAACCCCCAAAACCCCCCCAACCACAACCCCCAACCCCTACACACCCCTATCCAAACTCTAACCATACCCTAACCCCAACACACCCCCCCAAATCCCAACCCTAGCGATAACCCTAACCCACAACCTAACCATAACCCCAACCCAACCCAATTCTAAAAACCCTAACCCTAACCACCCAACCCAAATTCCAACCCTAACCCTAATCTAACCGTAACCCTAATTCTAACCCTAAGCAAAGGCAGTTCACATTATTTTTTACCACCCTTCAACACATATCTGACGGACGGTAACGTTATAATATAACCGATCGCGTTAGCAACCCCGCGCGAGGAATCACAGATGATTCATCTGCGCTAGCGGTGAAAGGAGCCCAGAGCTGCAGCCCGCGTCCGAGGCCCGTCACGGAAGCCGGCACTCGCGAACGGCAGCCGCTTTATGGCATGCATTCAATCGCCCGCAAATGGGGGAATGGACGTTAACGGACTGCCAAAATGCATAAAATCCACATAATGCAACCCCTAAACCCTAACCCTAACCCTAACCCTAAGGCTAACCCTAACCAAACCCTAACGAATTCAACCCTAAAGAAAAAAAAAAAAAAATTTTTATTTTTTGTCCCTACCTTGGGGGGAAAAGGGGCGTTTATTTACATTTTTTTTACTTTGTCCTGTAAAGGTTTACACATGATCAAAAAAAATTTTTGGACTTTTAGAAGGCCACTGCGCAGCCTGGCCCGGCGACTGCGATGCGCCCGCCAATTTCCAAGAAGGCGGCGCCCAGAAAGTCCCCGACGGACCCGGACGACCAGGGCGCCAGAAGACCGGGAGGTGAGATGACACTGGGGGGGGATCGGAAGGGGGGGGGCGCGGACCGAGCGGAGGGGAGAGGACCAAGCGCAGGGCAGCAAAGTAACGGCGGTGACCGTCGCGCCATGAAATCGGTGGCGGCGGCCGCACCCGGACTTTTCGGGTGGGGGGGGGGGTCCGTAACTCGGTGTCCAGCCATGGCAAGCAATTGCAGCACGGCCAGGGGCTGGATTGTAAATTTCACCAAATTAAATTTTGGAAATATTCAAATCGGTCTGATTGGCTGTTTCACTTTTAACACCAATCAGAGCATCGGACCACTGGGGGTTAAGCCAAACCCCCCGTGGGAAAGCACAAAGGGCTTGTGCCTGCGGGTCGGGTGACCTTTCAGTGACCCTGGAACCCAACCCGCAGGAACATATTTATAGCATGACGCCTACGAGGCGTCATGGGTCGGGGGCCACGGGGTTTTCCCCATGACTCTACGTACGCATGGCGGGAAGGGGTTAATACACCTTAGTTCTTACCTCAAAGTTTGATCTTGGTGATTATGGATGCCCATATATTAAATGAGTTGGCAAATCCGATTATTTATTTTAGATTATTATCCTATTATAATTTTGAGGCTGGTTTTTTGTTTTTTGTTATATGGGCATCATGCTAGTTCTTTTTTTGTTTTTAAACCGTGAACAAGGCCTCTAACAAAAACGTTGGTTATTTGTCATATGGCCCAGTAGTATTTTTTGATACTAAAGTCCACTTTATAAAAATGTAATTAAATTTATCAATGATGCATATTTTTGAGCCTCAAGGTTCTTCTTTATTCAATGTCGATTTAGCAACAGGGGGCCGGCCCAGCCGCCGGCATTCTACACCTTGCAAAAGAACCGATGGAAGGGAAGCAAAACGCCAGCAAAAGTCAAACTTGACAAATACAATTGAGATTTCTGCATTAAAGTGAAGGGGAAGAACAAAACAAAAAAATTTACATAATAAAAAATTGAAGGAAGAGAAACCAATCACAAACTAAAGTGTTTCTATACAATGCACAAAGCAGGGCAACAAACAAGGAGAACTGGAGCTACTAACGCAGGAGAAGAAATATTATGTCATTGGAATCACGAGACTTGGTGGGACGATACACAGATTGGAATACAAGGCTAGAAAGATACAACTAATTTGCAAGAAACAACTTGATAAACAGGAGGAGGGTGCTTGTATGTTAGAAAAGCGTTATTTTCCCCAGAGATTGACGCTTTAGAACGGAGTTCTGGGAAACTGTTTGGGGGAAGAAACAAGGACAGAACAATGGAAAAGGACAAACCATTGTAGGCAATTTACTACAGGCCGCCTTCAAGCGAAGATATGGATGAACTCTTTATCATCAAAGGCCAATTCTCCCAAAAATATGACATATGCATGGGAGATTTTCAACTACCAACATTTGTTGGGAATCTCTCTCGGCAAAACTAACAGGGTTCCAGGAAAATTCTTACCTCTCTTCTGACAACTTTATTTCCAAAAAAATGGAGAAAACAAGGGGACTGCACCTTGGACAATCCCTAAACAGGGAGGAAATGGTGGAGAGGTAAGAGTGGCTGGGACTCTAAGGTAGGACCATGCTTTTTAGAATTTTGGATAACAAGAGGAGGAAGACCTGTGAAGACTCAGACTCAAGGTTTAATTTCAGAAAGGCAATTTTAAGGAACTCAAAAAGAGAATGGAGGGACCAATGGCGGGAATCCTTAAGGACAAAAATTCCAGGAAGATGGAAAATCTTAAAATGAAATCCAAAGCACAACTTAACAATTCCAAAAGAGGGAAGAAGGGAACTTTAAGGAAACCAGATGGATGAACATAGAACTTAAACACATGCAAAAAGGAAGAAAAATGTTTATCAAATGGAAAGAGGGAGGGAATATCTAAAGAAGAATATAATGCCGCTGCAAACCGCAGGCACAAATCAATTTCTAAAGCGACAATGAATTAAGGCTTGCAAAATGACTCAAAAGAAACAAAAAAGGATTTTGGGGATCCAAAAGTAAAAGAAAAGTCAAAATGCTAAGAATTTTTTACAGGATAAAATGAGAAATGGTAATCAGGATTGTTGAGAAGGCTGAACTTTTAAATTCCAAAATTTTTCATCTGTTTTCCTCCAGAAAGGAAAGTAACATCAACGATCTTCATGCCCATTAAAAGGAATAAAAGAATCCGGATATCTATAAACAGAAAGACAGTGAGGGAAACACTTCTAACAAAAAAATTCAAGTCTCCATCCAGATGAAATTACACCCCAGGGTACGAAGGAGATACAGAAAAAATTCTTGAACCACAACCAAATCTTTAAAATTCTTGGAGAACAGGAGAGTCCCAAAACGGAGAAAGCAAATGTGTTCCACTTCAAAAAGGGAAGAAGGTGGACCCAGGGAACACAGCCGGTAGTCGACTTCAAACCAGGAAAATCTTTGAACAAATTATTAAAAGAACCTGTATGCAAGTACCTGGAAAGAAGAAGTATTAAACGAGTAGCAGGGTTTGTAACTAAAAGTCATGTCAACTAACTTAATTTCCTTCTATGACAGAAATTACTGACTGGTGAACAGGGAAAGCGTAGAAATATATCTTGACTTCAGCAAAGCATTTGACAAGTATCCACACAATCCTTTTTTGAAAAAATGAATAATATGGAAATGGACCAAGGCAACTGTTTAGGTGGATTATAACTGGCTAGGATCGGACCCAAAGAGGGTTGTAAAGGCGACATTCAGTTGGAAAAATTCTCAAGTGGGGAACCACAAGGCCTTTTTGGCCCTGAAATGTTCAACATCTTTATCAAGATTTAGATGAAGGAATTGAGGGTAAACGATCAAATTTGCTGATGACACAAAGCTAGGAGGGTAAGTAATACTAGAGAAGAAGAGAGGATTCAAAAAAGATAAACATAAACGGAGCAGTGGGCGCAACTAACAAAGGGATTTTAAACAGGGAAAAATGAAAAAGTCTACACTGGGAAAAAAAATGAAAAAAGCATATTACAAAATGGGAGGAATAGGCTAAGTAACGCACATTGAAAAAGACTTGGGTATACAATTGATCACAACTTAACATGATCAACAGTGTGTCAGCAGCAAAAAAGGAAAGCAATTCTAGGATGACAACAGAAGCATACGTCTAATCACTGTGTATTATTGCCCTCACCCCTTTTGGGGTCAGACCCATCTGAAATACGGTCCAGTTTTGGGGCACCACATTTTAAAAAAGACACAACCAAACTGGAGCAATTCAGAGAAGAGCCCCAAAATGGTACCGGTCGCAAACCATGCCTTGAGGAACGGTTGCAGGATTTGGGAATGTTTACTGCAAAAAAAAGACTGGGGAGGAACTTAATAGCTTCTACAATATCTCAAGGGCTGCCATTGTAAAGGACATTTTTAAAATTTGCCAAGGAAAACAGAAAAGGGAGAAACTGAAGGGAGGAGACCAGATTAAATTAAAAAAAAAAAAACTTTTTGACAGTTAGGGTGTCAATGAATGGAACGGCTGCCACAAGAGGTGGGTTCTCCTTCAAGGAAGTCTTCAAACAGAGGCTATAACACTGTCTGGGATGATTAAGAATCCTGCTTTTGAGCAGGGGTTGGACCAGAAGGCCCAGGAGGTCCCTTCCAACTCTACCATTCTAGATTCTGGGGGGATAGTGTCGTTAACTGATTCCGCCTTTGGGAAAGAATGATGTATTAAACGATATTTACCGTGTCCTTTTTAGGAAAATGCCAAGGAATATTTTGAATTCTTAAAGGGCAGCGCGAAAGAGCCCGCCATTCTACCTAGCCACTTCCTTTTCTATTTTTGGTTTAGAATTTCGAGGAATTCTTGCGCGATTTTAGGTACTGGCCAGTGTTGGGGTTTTTAGTAAGCTTGAAGGGATAAAGAAACCGTCCGAAAGCTGGGTGTAGTAGCCATGCTGCTTCCCTTATTGGGAGAGATAAGCCAGGGGCCCATCCGGCTACGCTCACCGGGTTTTTGCCTTGAGGCGCTCGTTTTCTTGAACATGCCCTTGCGGCTGGGTGTTTCCCCCCCCAAGCTGAGGCATCATGTCTAAACCTACAAGCGATTGGAACGGCAGTTTCCCTCGTTAAAAACTACTCCAGCGGCTGCGGAGTAGTTAAGGGTCGCAATGAAAAGGGAGAGGTGCTTCTGCGATAGCAAAGTCGCAGCCATACCCGTTGCTTTCACCCCCACCCTAACGGCTGGGGCCAGCCCGCCGTGGAAACCCTCATCATACCGCCACCAGGCAGAACCGCCAGGGATTTATATGAATTATATACAGATCCTTATTAAATAATTCGGATCAGCGTTCAACTTCGGCCCAAATACAGCCCATACGCGAACCTTGCCAATTAGCATGCTTTGTGCAATCTTGATCTATTTCTATCAAAACCCGTTTTATTTCTCCTTTCCCTTCAACGGTCTGTTGGTCGGCGACAAAGAGACATAAAACATACTTATTCCATTTTTTTCTCGTCCCTTGGTCTATGTGGCGCCTAGCGGCTGATCCCGCAGAAAAAGGTGTCCTTGTGAAAACTCGCGACTAATGTAGAATGCTTTCCGCGCACGGAAGGGTTGCGTTAAATTTTGAATTAGCTCTTTAATGCTGAAGGCGTTAATCTCCCTTTATCATTCCGTTCGCGTTAATTCATCATTGACCTTAGAACACCCCACTGTTGCCGCGGAGTGGCTACCGATCGGGGAACCCCCGGCGCAGGAGGGGTGAAATCCCAGATGTGAACTCGGGCTCCGCTAGGGGGGGGAAACTGGGTTTTAAAACAGTGGCTGTAAGGCCGGGGGGGTTGAAGGCTCTTCCCGGCTGAGAGCCCATTTGGAGCGAGTACTGAAGCGTGCGCTAAGGGCCCGAGTGAAGCCAATTGATGGGGAGCTCAGCTTTATTGAGCAATGACGGGGTCAAAAGGGGAAGCCCGAGGGATGGGTCTCCCGGCTGATAGCCTCCAAAGGAGCCCGCGACTTTTGGCGTTCCTGGTGCCCAAGCGCTAATCGGGACTCCGCACCCAAAAGGAACCCTCCTATTAGATGTATTTGAGATCCCGATATCGACGGCTCGAGAGAGCTGTTGCGCCAATTTGGGAAGGAGACTGTTAAGGGATAGGGGAATATCGCGGGAACATAGGAGAGGATCGGGAGGACAGTGGCCCTACCCTTCATTCCTTAGCAAGGCGGGCCCCGGGGCAGCCCCGGCAAAAAAACCCCGGGGCCCAAATGCCAGGCCCGACAGGCGGGGGGGGCCCACTCGCCGTCGGGCACCCCGGCGCCCGTTAGTGGGCCGCGCCGCCCCGGGCCCCCCGCTGCCAGGGCCCCGGCGCAGCCCGCAATACCACCCTCCCCGTGCCTCCGCTGCGCAGCTCCGGCTCCAGGGGGCTGTTAGTTTTTGGTACTGAGGGGAGTAAGCAAAAACACAATACACCAAGAGGCTGAGAACCTATTGGATTGCAGTAACCTGAACAACCCACACAAAGGGTACCGGGAGCGTTCCTACATTGATCCTAGACGCCCGTCACACCTGAGAGATAACTACACCTAAAGGCAGAAAGATGAAAAAACTATCTGCCACAAGCAATCCCCAAAGAAAATAGGAAGCCCCCAAACAGTAATGGCGGTTAGACCAAGAGGAACACGGACACAGAAAATAAAAGAGCAAACGCGGGCCCAATCTGTCTAGACAGAAAAGTACGGAAGGATACTCAGTGCAATCCAAAAAAAACCCTAAAAAACCCAACACTACTGATTGAAAAACACCTGAATCACACACCCTACCACCTAAATCAGTTCTTTGGGAACAAAACTAACCGCAGCCACTGAAAAAACAGGAAAAGAAATGAACAAACAACAGGGCTCCAGATAAACTGAAGGAGCACAAGCCCCCCGGGGGACCTGCTGACCTCCACAAAGTGCAGGGAACAATGCAAAAAGCAAGCACAAAAAAAAACGAAAATACTTATCTTAAAGCAGAAGATGCAGGTAAGACTCCGCAAGCTTCCAAATGAACCAGGGAACCACAATTGAGACAAGAACAATTGATCACCGGCAACCACAGGGAGAAACCTCCCTTAATCAACCAATCCGGATCCCAGATTGCCACTTCCCCTGAAAGGTTCAGTACGCATAACCCCAGAGGGAGCCTCTGCCAAAACCTTTTTAGCACATTCACAACAGTCCCCCCCCCTTAGGAGGGGTCACCGAACCCCACTTGGCAACCAGGCGATCAGGATGAGCTCGGTGATAGGCACGGATCTCTCCTGCATGGATGCCGAAGCAAACACCCAAGAATTGTCCTCCTGACCATAACCCTCCCTTAACCAAATCTGGGTTTCCGTCTAAAAACCGGGAAAACCAATATTTTCTCAACCACATACTCCAGATGCCCTCAACCAAAACGGGTCAGGAGGGCACCACAGGAACCACTGGCTCGACAAACCTCTTCAATA
>JARQOD010007843.1:0-37895 GCA_033576555.1 Oophaga sylvatica
TATTGTAATAAGATAATAAACACAATGCATCAGCTCACAGATTGTTGAGAACATTTCATTTATAGGAGTACTTGTCACAATGTAATAATCTGTCATTTGGTAACAAATTAACATAATGACATCAAGCTGCATTGACTTTATTTTGTGCTCGTGTGGTTTTTTTTTATAGTGTAAAAGTAAATATGGTACCTGTTTGAAAAACGATTTAACTTTTTTTTTCTTTTGGGCTACAAAATATATTTTCTGTTCTTTTTTTGCCACACAGTACCTTGAAAAAGTATTCATACCCATTAACTTTTCCACATTTTTCATGTTACACAAACAAACTTTTAATTGGGATTTTTTGTGATATAGCAACCCAAAGTAGCAAGTATTTGTGAAGTGTTAAGGGAATCATATATGATTTTCTAATTATTTCAAATATATAAATCTGAAAATTGTGAGGTACATTTATATTCAGCTGCCTGTAGTCTGATGCCCCTAAATAAAGTTCTTAGTGACCAATTGCCATCAGAAGTCAAAAAATTTGTAAATTGAGTCCACCTGTGTGTAATTTATTCTATTTATTGTACAGTAAGTGCAGCTGTTCTGTGACAGCCTTTGATGTTTGTTTGAGAACATTAGGAATCAAACAGCATCATGAAAACCAAGGAACACATCAGACAGGTCACGGATAAAGTTGTGGATAAAGGTAAAGTGCGGTTAGGTTATAAATACCCCAAGCTCTGAACATTTCACAGAGCACTGGTCAATCCATCATATAAAAATTGGAAGGAGTATGGCACAACTGCAAACCTACAAATATATGGCTGTCCACCTAAACTGACATCCCAAGCAAGAAGAGAGCACTAATTAGAGAAGCAGCCAACTCACTCTGGTGGAGCTGCAAAGATCCACAGCTTAAATGGTAAAATATGTTCACAGGACAACTATGAGGCCGAGATGACACATGCGAGAAACTTGCACGATTCTCGTGCGAGTCTCTTGCATGAACACCCGGCACTGCCGCCGGCACTCAGACTGGAACGTGTGGCCGCATGTATTTCTATGCAGCCATACACTCTGGTCCGAGTGCCGGCAGCAGTGCCGGGTGTTCCCGCATGTGTGATTCCGGCCTTAGTCATAAACTTCACAAATCAGACCTTTATGGAAGAGTGGCAAATAAATAGAAACATTTAAGTCTGTGGGTGTAGCGTGAAAAAATGTGAAAAAGTTCACAATGTATGAACCCTTTTTCAAGACACTGTATCTCCTTATTTTGGTTTTTGCAGAAACAATTGAAAACTTTCTCCATACTTTTATTATTCCATCTGAGTGGTTTCTGCAGATTGTATTTATAGGTAATGCAGATATATTAGGACATATAGTCTGCTACTTGGGCATATAGACTTCATAGATAGAACCCTTCCAGGGAATAGAATAGAAAAGCTACATATGAAAACTACTCCATTCTGGTGTTTTTGAGCCATTGTTGCAGAAAACTGTAACATGACAAATAACAGTACAAGCCAATGAAGATGAGAAGTTGGATGTTGAGCTACAGTTTTCTGCATTAAGATATGGCAGCATGTGTGTCCAGTTATAAAATGCTACATCAGTATTGCACAGATGGCTATTCATCCAAATGGCCTTCGTCTGGTAATTCATTTCCTTTAAAATGATTTCTACAGGAAAAATATCTTCTGCCATCAAAGAGCTTAAGATCAGTCAGCTCATCACCCCATCGCATGGCTTATGGGCAAGTGATACATGGCAACTGGATATTGCTTCTTTCAGTGCTTCCTACCTAACAGTTTAACATTTCTAATTTTTCAATGAATAACTTGGTAAAATCATTTATTCTCAGGGCTGGAAGATGTAGGAGAATCCTGCTATTGTAAACATTGATAAGCGGGGTACAGTTACTCATACAAGGGTGGTAGTTAAAGGTGCAAAACAATTGACATATCCTTTGTCTGAACAAATACACCAGCATAATTGTACAAGTATTTAGGTGAAAACGTTATGTATTTAAATTGTCTGAACATTTCAATTATGTCCGTAACCACGTATTTATATTTAAAGATCTGTCTACAGTAACTATGTTATTATTTCTGCATTACCAACTTCAAAAGCAAATATATAATTAATGCCATAAATGGTAAAGTGTTAGCGTTGTGATTTGTTATGCTTTGTGCAAGTTTTATTCACACATGTTAAGAATGCAAAAATACCGACCTGTGCCCATTACAGCAAAACTGATGCTTTTCCATTTCGGTGCCATGCACTTGGCAGTATGCAAAAGTCGATGGAATCCCTGTTGAGTTGGATATTCAAGATGTCGGCATACGATGCCTCTGTATAGCAACAAATGATGGAAGTATTTTTTTTTCTTTAACAAAATCCTCTACTTTCTTCTGTATTGAAACATACTGTATATGTGCTAAAGAAACTGAAAAATAATAGTAGTCAAGTGACCCTGTATCAAGTAAGGATAATGTGGGAAGGTTACAGTGTAACAATAGCAAGACTGAACATATGAAAGAGGAAGATGCACGGAAAACCAAATAGATATAAAACAAAGTTTATTAACAATGTATAAAAACAATATATCCTCTCTTGCTGACAACTTTATCTTCCAAAAGGTAGGGGAGAAAAGGGGGGATCTGCTACCTTGGATCTAATCCTTATAAACAGGGAGGAAATGGTTGAGGAGGTAAGAGTGGCTGGGACCCTAGGAGGTAGTGACCATGCTATTTTAGAATTTTGGATAACAAGAGGAGGAAGACCTGTGAAGACTCAGACGTCAAAGTTAGATTTCAGAAAGGCAGATTTTAAGGGACTCAGAAAGAGAATTGGAGGGATCCAATGGCTGGATATCCTTAAGGACAAAAATGTCCAGGAAGGATGGAAAATCTTGAAAAATGAGATTCTCAAAGCACAATCGTTAACAATTCCAAAAAGAGGGAAGAATGGGAAGCATTTAAGGAAACCAGGATGGATGAACACAGAACTTAAACACATGCTAAAAAGGAAGAAAGAAATGTTTATCAAATGGAAAGAGGGAGGCATATCTAAAGAAGAATATAATGCCATCTGCAGAACCTGCAGGGCACAAATCAGATTATCTAAAGCTGACAATGAATTAAGGCTTGCAAGTGACGTCAAAAGCAACAAAAAAGGATTTTGGGGATATGTCAAAAGTAAAAGAAAAGTCAAAGATGCTATAGGATTTTTACAGGATGAAAATGATGAAATGGTAAGAGAGGATGTTGAGAAGGCTGAACTTTTAAATTCCTATTTTGCATCTGTTTTCTCTCAGAAAGGAAATGTAACATCAACTGATCTTCACTGTCCTATTAAAGGAATAGAAGAATCCAGGATATATATAAACAGAAAGACAGTGAGGAAACACTTAGCTAACCTAAATGAATTCAAGTCTCCAGGTCCAGATGAATTACACCCCAGAGTACTGAAGGAGATAGCAGAAGAAATTCTTGAACCACTGTCCATAATCTTTGAAAATTCTTGGAGAACAGGAGAAGTCCCAGAAGACTGGAGAAGAGCAAATGTTGTTCCTATCTTCAAAAAGGGGAAGAAGTTGGACCCAGGGAACTACAGGCCGGTGAGTCTGACTTCTATACCAGGAAAGATCTTTGAACAAATTATTAAAGAACATGTATGCAAGTACCTGGATAAGAATGAAGTGATTAAACAGAGTCAGCATGGGTTTGTAACTAATAAGTCATGTCAGACTAACTTAATTTCCTTCTATGACAGAATCACTGACTGGGTGGATCAGGGAAATGCTGTAGATATAGTATATCTTGACTTCAGCAAAGCATTTGACAAAGTATCTCACACAATCCTTATTGAAAAAATAACTAAGTATGGAATGGACAAGGCAACTGTTAGGTGGATTCATAACTGGCTTAGTGATCGGACCCAAAGAGTGGTCGTAAATGGCTGCACATCCAGTTGGAAGAATGTCTCAAGTGGGGTACCACAAGGCTCTGTTTTGGGCCCTGTATTGTTCAACATCTTTATCAATGATTTAGATGAAGGAATTGAGGGTAAACTGATCAAATTTGCTGATGACACAAAGCTAGGAGGGGTAGCTAATACTAGAGAAGAGAGAGAGAGAGGATTCAAAAAGATATAAATAAACTGGAGCAGTGGGCAGCAACTAACAGAATGGATTTTAACAGGGAAAAATGCAAAGTACTACATCTGGGCAATAAAAATGAAAAAAGCATATACAAAATGGGTGGAAAAGGGCTAAGTAACAGCACATGTGAAAAAGACTTGGGTATACTAATTGATCACAGACTTAACATGAGTCAACAGTGTGATGCAGCAGCAAAAAAGGCAAATGCAATTCTAGGATTATCAACAGAAGCATACAGTCTAGATCACGTGAGGTCATTATTGCCCTCTACTCCTCTTTGGTCAGACCTCATCTGGAATACTGTGTCCAGTTTTGGGCACCACATTTTAAAAAAGACATCAGCAAACTGGAGCAAGTTCAGAGAAGAGCCACCAGAATGCCGACCGGTCTGCAAACCATGTCCTATGAGGAACGGTTGCAGGATTTGGAAATGTTTAGCTTGCAAAAAAGAAGACTGAGAGGAAACTTAATAGCTGTCTACAAATATCTCAAGGGCTGTCACATTGTAGAAGGATTATCTTTATTCTCATTTGCACAAGGAAAGACTAGAAGCAATGGGATGAAACTGAATGGGAGGAGACACAGATTAGATATTAGAAAAAACTTTTTGACAGTTAGGGTGATCAATGAGTGGAACAGGCTGCCACGAGAGGTGGTGAGTTCTCCTTCAATGGAAGTCTTCAAACAGAGGCTGGACAGACATCTGTCTGGGATGATTTAGAGAATCCTGCTTTGAGCAGGGGGTTGGACCAGAAGGCCCAGGAGGTCCCTTCCAACTCTACCATTCTATGATTCTATGATTAATATTTAAAGAGTACACATGAAAAAAGATTGCATGGTGAAGACAGTGATTGGTCAGAGAAAAGGCACCACAGCTACCAGGTTGATACAAAATGACAATTATAATAAAGATGCACGGATAAATAAAGAGTGATGTAACAATGTGCACACATGTGTCAGAAACAATGCCCAATCTAAAGCTGGTAATTACTCAAAGTGCCAGAGGGAACCAACAAAAGTAAACACTGACAATAAAGTCTGTGCAGAGCTTAGTTTACCTGGGAGCTGTGGTGCCACCACCCCAACGCGCATTTTGGCTGCAATGCCTTCTTTTGGGGGATTGCAGAAGTCACGGCAGCCAAAATGCGAACTACACTGAATTCAATGGCAGGCAAAACCAAACGCATACACATCTTCAGGGGGGGCAAAAATCTTCCAAAACAGCTCAAATTCAGGGCAGACACCAGGAAAAGTGGCATCAATTGACCCAGAGTACAAATAGTATAATAGCATGGATGCATAAGACAGGGCCTGGGCACAGGGATTGAACCAGGATTTCTAGCTTAAACATTAATCAGTAACAGGTGTAGGCCTGGTGCTCTGAGAGCCCTGCTAAATTCAGGCAAAGGAGACCCAACTTGAAGTCCAAACATTTCCAAAAATTAGGGGAAAACACCAGGAAAAATGGCATCAATTAACTCACAGTAGAAATTTGATTATAGCTCAGAATTAATAAGCCACAGGCCATGCATGAGGTATTGGGATCTTGGCCAGCATTTATAGCTTTGAGTTTAAACATAAACCTGCTGTAACTAACTAAATAAGTAAAAAGCAAAAGTGCATTTAAATAACACTGGGTTCTTATAACATAAAAGCCATCCCACCATTGACAAGGTGACCCTGATCGGGATGGTCCTACGCTGTCTAATCTTAAAAACCTTACCATGTGAGTTGACCTTAGTGTGTGATTAAGGGCAGACAACCGACCTGGTCCCGACCTGTGGACACCAACCTAGGAAAGCTTTTAAATGTACACACCCCGACTTGCACAAAATGCAAAAATACAAAGAAAAACACAAAAATTGAGCTTGGTTTAAGGTGGTATACATGCAGCACGTAAATGCATGTTCACTTTGGCCATAAAGCATACAAAACCTACAAGAAGCAAAATAAACATAAACCCTACTGTAACTAAATAAGTAAAAAGCAAAAGTGCAGTTAAATAACACAGTGTTCTTAGTAACAGGGCCATGCAAAGATGTTATGGTGGCTTGAGAAAGTTGTGGTGTGCTTGGTGAAACAAAAACAGCAGACATCTGCACTTCCATAACAGCTGATGGGCTCTCACTCACCCAACTGTAGGGGTAATCAAATGGAAGTTCTGCGTCCAGAGACCTGTGTGAGAACACTTGCCACAGTGACAGAGGAAGAAGAAGCAGCAGATGCGTTTGATGGGACGGCCGGTGGTTGTTGAGTCCCATTAGTCTGCATTTTTGTGCAGTGAGATTCCAAGACTAAGGCATGTTGATCCTGTGTCACATGCTGGTTCATGCATGTAGTAGTCAAATCATTGCAATTTTTGCCTCCACTGAGTGTTTTTTTTCAAAGTTCGCAGATATTGTGAATTGGGTCATCCTTTGCAGTGTCAAAAAAGGCCCAGGCTAGGCAAACTCGTGACCGCTGCTGGCCACAGCCAGAGTTGTGGTTGAGAATGCAGTGCTTATCATGGTTGCATCACTCCATGTCTGTGCGGCAAGCCGCAACGTAACTTCCTCGTCTTCCTGCTCCTCCACCTCCTCACTAGGGAATAAAGGGCCCAATTGTTACTTGCCTTTGCATCTGTTAATTGTGTAGTTTTTGTTGTTTTTCATTTGTGTCTAATTCTTCTTTTAATTAGCACCATTTTTAAAGCTTATTTTAAATGTGTTCACATGTGTTTGTGTTGTTAACTCTTTAATGTCCAAACGAATTTTCACCTTAATGACCAAGCCAATTTTTTAAAATCTAACCAGTGTCAATTTATGTGGTAATAACTCTGGAATGCTTCAACGGATCTCAGTGATTCTGAGACTGATATTTCATGACACATTGTACTTCATGTTAGTGGTAAATGAAGGATGACATTTTTTACGTTTATTTGTGAAAATATCTGAATTTTGGCAAAAATGTTGAAAATTTTTAGCAATTTTCAAAATTTTAGTTTTTGTATCCTTAAACCAGTTAGTCACACCATGCTAAATAATTACCGTAATAAATAGCATATGTCTACTTTATATTTGCATAATTTTTCAAATGTCATTTTATTTTGTTAGCATGTTAGAAGGGTTAAAATTTAGCAGCAATATTTCATTTTTTTTCCAAGAAATTTATAAAATTTCTATTTCTTCAGAGATCTATTCAGATTTAAATATATTGGAAACTCGACAAAGGTAATACAATTTTAAAAACCGAACCCCTCAAACACTTCAAAACTATTGTCAGGAAATGTTTTAACCCTCCATGTGGTACACAGGAATTATTGCAAAGTGGAATGAAAAAAAAAATATTACCTCTAAAATGTTACTTTAGCCCCATTTTTTCACTTTTACAAGTGATAGCACTACAAAATTGACGCCAAGATTTGTTACCCAGTTTTTTCTGAGCATGCTGATACCCCACATCTCATCAGAAACCTTTGTTTGGACAAAAGGCAGGGCTCGGAAGGGAAGTAGCTCCATTTAAATTTGGGAACACAAATTTGGCTGAAATACATTGCAGGTACTTCATCACATTTGCAGGGCCCTTAAGATGCCTACACAGCAAAAAAAAACCCACAAGTGACTTCATTTTGGAAACTATACCCATCCAGGATTTTATCTACAGGTATAGTGAGCATTTTTAACCCTCAGGTACTACATAGAATTTCATAACATGAGGTCGTCATATTAGAAATCCATTTTTTCACAAAATTGTACTTTTGCTAGAAGTACCACCATAGAGTTTGTTACCCACTTTCTTATGAGAGAGGCGATACCTCACATATAGTCAAAAAGTTCTCTTTGGGCAAACAGCAGGGATCAGAATTAATTACTGTATGGGGACCAGAATGAGCAACATACATTATTAGTTTATGGTGGCAAGTGAGAGACATTATTACTGCTGTAATATAATTTACATTTTAGGAGACTGTTTTCCATGGGGGGAGCAAAAGGGGATTCCTGATACTAAGAAGGATGGCACTATGTCTCTTTTTTTCTTCATCTGACATAGTGTAAAAGTCAGGGAAAAAGTGGGGAATGTGCTCTGCAAAAGAGCAGCTATAAATGACTGTTATTTCCTGCAGAGACAAGTCCCAACAGGAAGAAGTGATGGAGGTCTGTGCAAGATGAAGAATAAAAGTTAAGATGAAGGACTTCACCTAGAGACTTCACTGGTGTGTCAGTGTATCACATGTACACGCACACATCACACTATACACAAAGCTCCTGTGTGTAATGTCACCGGTGATCCCTGTATTACCTGTACACTATATACCGCATTTTTCGGACTATAAGACGCACCTAGGTTTTAGAGGAGGAAATTAGGGAAAAAAAACTGAAGCAGAAAATGTGGTCAATTCAGTACTCAATATCACCTATCCTGGTAAATATGGTCCCCTCATCCCCATCCTGATACACATGGCCCCTCATTCTTATCCTGGTATGCATGGTCCCCTTATCCCTATCCTGATACGCATGGCCCCCTAATCCCTATCCTGGTAGGAATGGTCCCCCTTATCCTGGCAGGAATGATCGCCCTCATCCTTATACTGGTTTGCAGGTTCCCCATCTTGTTCAAGTATGCATGGCCCCATGCCTATCCTGGTATGATTGGCCCCCATCCCAGTCCTGGTATGCATGGCCCCCTGCTTATCCTGGTATGATTGGCTCCATCCCAGTCCTGGTATGCATGGCCTCATCCTTAGCCTGGTATGATTGACCCCATCCCAGTCCTGGTATTCACGGCCCCATCCTTATCCTGTTATGATTGGCCCCATCTAATTCCTGGTATGCATGTCCCCATCCCAGTCCTGGTTTGATTGGTCCCATCCTTATTCTGGTATGATTGGCCTCATCCTGTTCCTGGTATGATTGGTCCCATCCTTATTCTGTTATGATTGGCCCCATCCCATTGCTGGAATGATTGGTCCTATCCTTATTCTGGTATGCCTGGCCCCATCCCAGTCCTGGTTTGATTGGTCCCATCCTTATTCTGGTATGATTGGCCCCATCCCATTGCTGGTATGATTGTTCCCATCCTTATTCTTGTATGATTGGCCCCATCCCGTTCCTTGAATGATTGGTCCAATCCTTATTCTGGTATGATTGGCCCCATCCCTTTCCTTGAATGACTGGTCGCATCCTTATTCTGGTATGATTAGTCCCATCCCGTTCCTTGAATGATTGGTCCCTTCCTTATTCTTGTATGATTGGCCCCATCCCATTCCTGGCATGCATGGCCCCATCAGAAAAGATTAAAAAAACCAACCATTACACTTACCTTCCTCCGTTTCCTCACAGTGTCCTGCTCTGGTGCCAGCAGCTGATTAATGCTTGCAGGGACGTCATGCGCTGCTCACAAGCAGAGCACAGCTGCCGGTATACTCACCGGGACTGTTCATCGGAGATCGCGGTGAGTATTCATTCCTCTTCAGTAGCGCGCTCTGTCAGCCTCCGGCTTCCTGTGCCGCGGCGGTCACGTGTGCCGATACTTAAGAGAAATGTACACTGTACACTGACACTATATACAGAGCTCATGTGTATAATGTCACTGGTGATCACTGTATTACCTGTACACTGACACTATACTGTACACTATACACGCCTGTGTATAATGTCACTGGTGGTAATCAGGGCCGGATTAAGAACATGATGGGCCTGGAGCTGAAGGGGCGGGGCAAGGGGTGGGGCCAAACACGGCAATTCACAAAGGCCAAAAATGTAACGTAAAAGATATAAACAAAGTAAATATATGATACATGCCTAATATAAATACAGTGGATATAGAAAGTCTGTTATGGTTATCGCGCTGATAGTAACTTATGAGGCAAATAAGCAGGGTTATTCACTGAACGTTAAACTGTGTTTTATTGTAAATAAAGCTATAGAACAAAGTAAATATAAATATATGATACATGCCTAATATAAATACAGTGGATATAAAGTATGTTATGGTTATTACGCACGCTGATAGTAACTTATGAGGCAAATAAATACAGATTAAAATCCACAATCCAGGCACAATCTACACGTGCGGACATTGACTATGTGGGTAAATACAGATTATAATCCACAATCCAGGACTAACAAGCAGCTGGTGGATCACAATCCCCAATCAACCTCCATATTAATGGCAATGGTCCAAGTAATGAGATTATGCGCCGGACAGGTGTGACAATCATCCGCTGCAGCAGTCACTGTCAGAACTCCTAGCATGATGGCGGCCACCATGCCAGAACTTCAGACAGTAGCCACTGATTGGCCACCTGTCTGTATATATGTCAGCAGCACATCTACATATAACATTAATACCTGCGTATATACCAGTACCACGGCTATATATACCAGTTCTGTGTCTGTATGTATGTCAGCAGCCCATCTATAACATTAGTACCTGCCTATATACCAGTATCACAGCCATATATACCAGTACTGTGTGTGTATATATGTCAGCAGCACATCTATGTATAACATTAGTACCTGCTTATATACCAGTACCACAGCTATACATAGCAATAACATGTCTGTATATATGTCAGCAGCACAAGATGTATTATAACATTAGTACCTGCTCCACAGGAACACACAACTCACACCTCAGTTTGACGTCCTCCTATAGCAGTTTTTCTCAACCTTCTCAGCCTCAGGGCACCCTGGGAAATAATTAAAGTCCGGCCAATCAGACAAGAATTTGGACAGTCTAAACGGCCCTTAATACTGCCACACATAGCCCTCTTATAGTGCCACACACAGCCCCCTTAATACTGCCACACATAGCCATCTCAATAATACTGCCATACATAGCCACATTAGTAATATTGCGTCAGAGAGGCCCCATACACAGATATATGGCAACATTGAGAGGCCCATTCTAGTATATGGTGGATATAGAAAGTCTGTTATGGTTATCACGCTGATAGTAACTTATGAGGCAAATAAACAGGGTTATTCACTGAACGCTAAACTGTGTTTTATCGTAAATAAATCAAACTGGTAGAAGAAAATTAAACTACACATTCACTTTTCGTGCTTTTTTGCTTGCAAATTCCTCAATTGCAGAATCAAGATTAAGCTCATTCAGCAATCTATTTTCAATACATAACAGAGAGAGGGCATTTAAACGCTCCCATTCTAGTATATGGTGCAGCATTGAATGTCCCATAGTAATATAGGGCGACATTGAGAGGCCCATTCTAGTATATAGCGCAGCATTGAATGGCCCATAGTATATATAATGCAGCATTGAATGGCCCATATAGTATATATAATGCAGCATTGCATGGCCCATAGTATATATAGCGCAGCATTGAATGGCCCATAGTATATAAATGCAGCATTGAGAGGCCCATATAGCGCAGCATTGCATGGCCCATAGTATATATAGCGCAGCATTGAATGGCCCATAGTATATATAATGCAGCATTGAGAGGCCCATATAGCGCAGCATTGCATGGCCCATAGTATATATAATGCAGCATTGAGAGGCCCATATAGCGCAGCATTGCATGGCCCATAGTATATATAATGCAGCATTGAGGCCCATATAGCGCAGCATTGCATGGCCCATAGTATATATAGCGCAGCATAGAATGGCCCATAGTATATATAGCGCAGCATTGCATGGCCTATAGTATATATAGCGCAGCATTGCATGGCCCATAGTATATATAATGCAGCATTGAATGGCCCATAGTATATATAGCGCAGCATTGCATGGCCCATAGTATATATAGCGCAGCATTGCATGGCCCATAGTATATATAGCGCAGCATTGAATGGCCCATAGTATATATAATGCAGCATTGAATGGCCCATAGTATATATAGCGCAGCATTGAATGGCCCATAGTTGCGCAGCATTGAATGGCCCATAGTATATATAATGCAGCATTGAGAGGCCCATATAGCGCAGCATTGAATGGCCCATAGTATATATAGCACAGCATTGAATGGCCCATAGTATATATAATGCAGCATTGAGAGGGCCTCTAAATGCTGCGCTATATATACTATGGGCCATTCAATGCTGCCCTATATATACTATGGGCCATTCAATGCTGCGCTATATACTAGAATGAGCCTCTCAATGCTGCCCTATATTACTATGGGCCATTCAATGCTACTGATGGAATTTGTCAGAAACCACACACTTTATAACACAAACCTGTGCAGAGACTTCAGGATTCTCCATCTGCTTTCACTGTAATATGGCTGGGATTCTTGTAACAGCACACACACCTCTGCCTGCCTGTCTCTAACTCTCTCCTCCAGACAGGGACCGTCACTACAACGTGACACTGAACACAGGGCAGGATGCCAATAGGCAAAGCTGTAAGAAGACAGTGCATGGATGAGGACAAGTGAAAGGTGAGCTGTGACTGGCTGCTCTGTGGTCACATGTTCTGCCTTCATTTACATCCTGCTTCTGGATTGGGTGAATGAGATAACACTGTGCTGCTGCCGACTCCTCTCCTATAGTACTTTCAGCACCAGGTTTCCTCTCTCCCCCTCCAGCACACAGTCTCTCCTGGCTCCTCAACTCCCCTCCATCACCAGACTGACGTCAGCAGCACAGGGAAGGGAGGAGAGCAGAGAGCCATTAGATAACAAGCGGCTGGCTGGGCCGGGGGATGGGCCTATCTCTAACAAGGGGCCTGGAGCTGCAGCTCCATCAGCCCCTACGTTAATCCGGCCCTGGTGGTAATAACAGTGTTGTTAGCATTGTAATTTTTATTCATGATTCATATTGTTGTATTCAGTCACTATGTGGTGGTAATATGTGGTCTGGTCATGGTGTGGCTGTATTTCTCCCTTGTATGTGGTATTATTCAGTCACTATGTGGTGGTAATATCTTGTCTTGTCTCAGTGTGGCATTATTTGTTCCTTGTATGGTATTAGTATAACTTCTTTTAACTAAAGAACACCTTTAATGCAAACTGCCGTAATTGTATGTGGTATTACTTGGTCACTATGTGGTAGAATATGTAGTCCAATCATGAATCATGGTGTTGTGGTATTTCTTCCTTGTATGTACTATTATAACTTATTTTAACTAAATAACACCTTTACTGCAAACTACCATAATTGTAGTTATGATGTCTGCACAGTAGATGGACAGGAGCTCCCTGTGTTTTACAGTCGATGCTCTTACTATAATGGGTATAATGGTGAACAAGTATTTGCATATAACAGTAGAGTGGGCCCCCTAGAGTCAATTCCTCCTGAGAGTCTCAGACACCCCAGTCCAACACTGTCTATAACATATTCCAGGGCTATAAAGGCACACCGTTTCTTCCTACTTCTCCATAACCCACCTTTAACACTACAGTCCTGACTAACAAGTCTCCGTTACTTGCACAGTGGTTCCATGTCCTATTTCTACTACTGGTCCCCTAGATTTCCCGCTTGGGACCCTTGACTAGTCCCAGTCTCTCAGTCCTTTTAAGGCCTGTTACCTTCTGCATTACAAGCTCAAGGTCACATGGATAGGCATCCTATCTTAGGACTCAACTCCTTAGCCACTCTGTATCTTTTGTCACTTTTCCTCAGGATTACTCTATTCCTCCTTCTTCAGTCTCCACTCACACAGGGTCACCCTCCAAAGCAGCTCTGCTCACTCTGAATTCCAAGCCGTATATCCCCTTCTTAGTAGGAAGTCACTCTCCCTAACACTAACCCCTCCCATTATTGGCTTGAGAGGGGTTGACATGCTTAGCGGCTCCTCGAGGTAGACACCGGACCATATCCTCAAGTATTCAAGCAGCTGACAGCACTCGGGAGTTAGCACGGATGCACGTTCAGGCGTTCAAGGATCCAAATGAACAACAGTCCAACGAAAAAATAGGAACAGCATCCAATCCAGGTGAAGTATAACAAGTCTTTATTCAGCCACCATAAAATACGACGTTTCGGCCATTTTAGGCCTTTATCAAGTATACAAAAACAGGCAAAATGGTGTCCTTAAATGGTGTGGAGGAGCCAATCACCATCCAGGAACCGCCCATAATACAAATAGACATATATACATATATACAACGATAATCAATTTAAAACAGTGATCAAAGCTCAGAATAGTGACATCATAGAAAAATACAGCAATGTTATAATTGTGCATGTAATATGCCATAGATTACTCCATATAAACAATATCACCATTTAGTCTGCCAATCGATGATCTGTTACTGCACACTCCCATTCTGGTGCTGCACCAATCATGTACTCACTAGCAGCAGCGTCCTCCATATCCAATCAGTGTCAGTTCAGCAGCGCTTAGTCAGAGCACTTATCCAATAGCCCACAGGATAACAAATCGGGAGGCACACCTAACTCACTCCCCACTGTGTGGTAAACAAAGGCACATGTTCAGAAGTCATCATAGCAAACGCCCAGTGGATCATGTGAACACCAGCGTCATCAGACACCCAGTCACATGACCGCAAGCATCATCCGAGGTCTAATCACATGATAGTCCCATCATAAGCCTCTATTCTAAGCTGAAAACACTAAAATAGCGCGCGATCACCGGCATCATCCGACACCTGAAAAAAGAACACGCATGCACAATAAACTCTATCATTATTTATATTACTCCAGCTATGTCATCAGGAAACCTGCAGGTCACATGACCGTCAGTATTGGCATAATGTAAGCAAGAGACCGCACATGCGGATCTATATAGAATGGAAGATTAACAATATAGCAGACACCTAAAGAAATATATATAATATCTACAAAATAAATGATGTCATCAGGAACCATTAAGTCACCACTCCGATCACTCCAGATAATAATCCTACGAAAACAACAAACATAAGTAAAATATATATCTAAAAACAAACACAGAATATAGATGCAAAAATTACCTAGCACAAATATGCAAATTATATTCGATATTCAACCCCTTTGGTTGCAATGTCTCCAAAACGGAGATCCACCGGAGTTCTTTCTGTTTAAGCAACTTAGTCCTGTCACCACCTCTCCTGAGGGGTGGAACCCCGTCAATAACTCTAAATCTCAGCTGACTGACCAAGTGTCCACATTCTACAAAGTGCTTAGATACCGGCAGTTCCATCATCTTCGTCCTGATAGTACTTTTGTGTTTACTTATCCTAGCCTTAACTTCCATCGTTGTCTCGCCTATATACATGAGTCCACACGGACACACGAGCATATAGATTACAAAGCTAGATGTACAAGAGTACCGTTCCTGGATCCGAAAGCGTTGACCCGTGCGTGAGTGGCCAAAACTGTCACCCTTGATCATATTGCCACAGCATGCACAATTCAAACATGGAAAATTTCCATTTTTTGGAGGGCCCAAAGTTAACTGTCTGGATATTTTGGAGGATCCAATGTCAGATTTGACCAACTTATCTTTCAAATTACGCCCTCGCCTATAAGAAAGCAATGGCTTGTGCGCAAATTCAGCTACTTCCGGTAAACCTCTATGTAATAGACCCCAATGCTTATTCAAGATATTCCCTATTTTACCACTAACAGGGCAATAGGTAGAAACAAAAGGGACTCTTTTAGGGGAAATCTTAATACGTTTGTTTCTCACATCTTCCAATGTTGTCTTCAAGGCTTTCTCCTTGAATTTTCTAAGATCCTTCTCAGGATACCCCCTTCTGATGAACTTCTCACACATCTGATCAAGCCTCCTGTCCAATACAGTCTCGTCCTTTACTATCCTACGTACTCTCAGCATCTGACTCCAAGGCAGAGACTCTATCATTTTTCTTGGATGATTACTATCAAAAACCAGGAGACTATTCCTGTCTGTGTCCTTTATAAACAAATCAGTGCATAACAATCCACTGTGCTTGTACACTAAAGTATCCAAAAATTGAATCTGGTCAAAGGAGTGTGTCATTGTAAACTTCAGCTCGGGAAATATCATGTTAAGATGACTATGGAAAGATACCAGATCATTCATGTTCCCCTCCCAAACACAAAAGATATCATCAATGTAGCGCCACCAGGCTCTGACATGGTGCCAGTGGATGGAATTGTACACATGCTGGTCCTCGAGTACCGCCATGTAGATGTTTGCATAAGTGGGCGCCACATTGGACCCCATGGCGGTACCACGCAACTGCAGGAAAAACTCATCCCCAAAAAGAAAAAAATTCTTCTTGAGGACAAACTCCAACAGTGCCAGGACCAGCTGTGTACCACCTGGGGCCATGTCAGAGCCCGCCAGCGCCACACCAACAGCCTCCAAACCACGTTCATGTTTAATGGAGGTGTACAATGATACAACATCAAACGAAACGAGAATAGTATCCTCTGTGATGTCCAGACCCTCAATCTTACTCAGAAAATGGTTAGTATCCATGATATAAGATTTGGCCTCAATAGCAAAATGACGTAACACTTTATCTAGAAAAATGGATACCTTACCACATAGAGAGCCCCGCCCAGACACAATTGGGCGTCCAGGGGGATCCATCAGATTTTTATGGATTTTAGGCAGGGTGTACAGAATAGGTGTCACTGGAAACTCCACCAAAAGAAAATCAGAGAGTTTTTGGTCTATCAAACCATTAGATAATGCCTCATTGATCAGTATTCTCAATTCACTTTGAAAACAAGGTGTGGGATCTTTAGACAACTTAGCATAAACTGCCGTGTCCAACAATTGACCACAAATCTCAGCCCTATATTTATGGGTATCCATCACCACCAGGGCCCCGCCTTTGTCGGCTGCCCTGATGGTGATAGCTTTGTTACCTGAGAGCCTATCCAACACCTGTCTCTCACTGTGTGTTAAATTCCCTCTTTTGAATGGACCTACACCCTCACGTTTCAATCTAGCCATGTCCCTTTCAACCAATTGGATATATGATTCCACAAAATTATTTTTAACAGAAGGTTGAAAGTTACTTTTGTTATAAAGACCAAAATCATGTAAAGCAAAACCCCTAGGGGCATCACTAATTGCAGCAATAGGTGTGTCATCACTCTCATTGAAATATACTGCTAATCTTAGCCTTCTAAAAAAGGCAAAAAGGTCACATTCAATGTTAAACCAATCTGGATAATTGGTAGGGCAAAACGACAGTCCTTTGGATAATACATTATAGTCCACATCAGTAAGTGTGCAAGATGAAATATTTACCACTAAGTTCTTTTGTTCTGTGTGGCTCTCTTCTTCCCCTCGTTCCGGGTTCTCATGGACAGATTGCGGGAGGTGCACGGCATCTGATTGTCCACTTCTCTGTCGCCGGTGTTTCTTACCACCTCTCCTTGGCCTCCTTTTGCCACATTGTCCATTTTTTCCTTTCCCTATGGTTTGCTGTCTCCTTCTTGCGGGTTGTGCAAAGGAATTGGTTTCCTATAGATAGTTCTGCGTGCTCCACCCTGCCAAGAAAAAACATGTCCAGTCCTGTAATCTTCAGCATCACGAAACCATTTCGTTTTTTTCGTTTTCTCATGTCACCACAGAATTTCAGTAGTTTCTCATCCAAGTGTTTCTTGAACGTGTCCCATTCTTGTGCTGTCAACTGCATAGTCAATTGTTTCTCCAAATCATCGATTTTGTTCTTCACCAATTACCATTTCTGTGTGGAGAACTCGATGTTCAAGAGCATTAGATCAAATGAATACTTATTAGTGATCGATTCAAATTTATTACAAAATTGCATATTGTCTGCAGTAGTGTAGCCGCAGATGTGGCCTTAGTCCACGAGGTATCCTGTGAACTCTGTGATACTCGCACAGAGTCATGGCATGCAACTCGTGTGAGATATATTTCTCCTCTCATTTTCATATCTCTTATTCAACATCTCTATGTAGTTATTCAAAAAAGACATATCTATCGTGTTTGGCTAGGATTCTTTAGCACTCATCGATGAAAATACGCATTTCCAGTTTCACCATCTGGTCCAGTTAGCCCATACCGGTGAGTTGCAGGATTATGCAATTCCACAGTCAACACTGACACACCTGGAGTTAGCCAGGATGCACGTTATGCGTTAGGATCCAAACTCAGAAAAGTCAGTCCACTGAGGAAAAATAGTGCAACAAGTCCAGTACCAAGACCGGTAAGTAGAGACAGTCTTTATACAGCCACCAGTAAAAAAAGACGTTCGTGCCATTTTAGGCCTTTATCAAGATACAAAAACAGGCAAAATGGTGTCCTTAAATGGTGTGGAGGAGCCAATCACCATCCAGAACCGCCCATAAAAAATAGACATATATACAACTATAACAACGATAATCTAATTAAAACAGTGATCAGAGCTCAGAATAGTGACATCATAGAAAAATACAGCAGTGTTATAATTGTGCATGGTAATATGCCATAGATTACTCCATATTAACAATATCACCATTTAGTCTGCCAATCGATGATCTTTACTGCACACTCCCATTCTGGTGCTGCACCAATCATGTACTCACTAGCAGCAGCGTCCTCCATATCCAATCAGTGTCAGTTCAGCAGCGCTTAGTCAGAGCACTTATCCAATAGCCCACAGGATAACAAATCGGGAGGCACACCTAACTCACTCCCCACTGTGTGGTAAACAAAGGCACATGTTCAGAAGTCATCATAGCAAACGCCCAGTGGATCATGTGAACACCAGCGTCATCAGACACCCAGTCACATGACCGCAAGCATCATCCGAGGTCTAATCACATGATAGTCCCATCATAAGCCTCTATTCTAAGCTGAAAACACTAAAATAGCGCGCGATCACCGGCATCATCCGACACCTGAAAAAAGAACACGCATGCACAATAAACTCTATCATTATTTATACTACTCCAGATATGTCATCAGGAAACCTGCAGGTCACATGACCGTCAGTATTGGCATAATGTAAGCAAGAGACCGCACATGCGGATCTATATAGAATGGAAGATTAACAATATAGCAGACACCTAAAGAAATATATATAATATCTACAAAATAAATGATGTCATCAGGAACCATTAAGTCACCACTCCGATCACTCCAGATAATAATCCTACGAAAACAACAAACATAAGTAAAATATATATCTAAAAACAAACACAGAATATAGATGCAAAAATTACCTAGCACAAATATGCAAATTATATTCGATATTCAACCCCTTTGGTTGCAATGTCTCCAAAACGGAGATCCACCGGAGTTCTTTCTGTTTAAGCAACTTAGTCCTGTCACCACCTCTCCTGAGGGGTGGAACCCCGTCAATAACTCTAAATCTCAGCTGACTGACCAAGTGTCCACATTCTACAAAGTGCTTAGATACCGGCAGTTCCATCATCTTCGTCCTGATAGTACTTTTGTGTTTACTTATCCTAGCCTTAACTTCCATCGTTGTCTCGCCTATATACATGAGTCCACACGGACACACGAGCATATAGATTACAAAGCTAGATGTACAAGAGTACCGTTCCTGGATCCGAAAGCGTTGACCCGTGCGTGAGTGGCCAAAACTGTCACCCTTGATCATATTGCCACAGCATGCACAATTCAAACATGGAAAATTTCCATTTTTTGGAGGGCCCAAAGTTAACTGTCTGGATATTTTGGAGGATCCAATGTCAGATTTGACCAACTTATCTTTCAAATTACGCCCTCGCCTATAAGAAAGCAATGGCTTGTGCGCAAATTCAGCTACTTCCGTAAACCTCTATGTAATAGACCCCAATGCTTATTCAAGATATTCCCTATTTTACCACTAACAGGGCAAAGGTAGAAACAAAGGACTCTAATAGGGGAAATCTTAATACGTTTGTTTCTCATCATCTTCCAATTTGTCTTCAAAGGCTTTCTCCTTGAATTTTCTAAGATCCTTCGTAGGATACCCCTTCTGATGAACTTCTCACACATCTGATCAAGCTCCTGTCCAATACAGCTCGTCCTTTACTATCCTACGTAACTCTCAGCATCTGACTCCAAGGCAAGACTCTAATCATTTTTCTTGGATGTATTAACGATATTCCCCTAAAAAAGAGTCCACTGTTTGTTAGTCTACTAATTGCCTGTTCAGTGGTAAAATAGGAAGATCCATCTTAATAAGCATTGGAGGTCTATTCATAGGTTTACCGGAGTAGCTGAATTTGCGCAACAATCCACTTGCTTTCTTATAGGCGAGCGTAATTGAAAAGATAAGTTGGTCAAATCTGACATTGGATCCTCCAAAATATCCAGACAGTTAACTTTGGGCCCTCCAAAAAATGGAAATTTTCCATGTTTGAATTGTGCATGCTGTGGCAATATGATCAAGGGTGACAGTTTTGGCCACTCACGCACGGGTCAACGCTTTCGGATCCAGGAACGGTACTCTTGTACATCTAGCTTTGTAATCTATATGCTCGTGTGTCCGTGTGGACTCATGTATATAGGCGAGACAACGATGGAAGTTAAGGCTAGGATAAGTAAACACAAAAGTACTATCAGGACGAAGATGATGGAACTGCCGGTATCTAAGCACTTTGTAGAATGTGGACACTTGGTCAGTCAGCTGAGATTTAGAGTTATTGACGGGTTCCACCCCTCAGGAGAGGTGGTGACAGGACTAAGTTGCTTAAACAGAAAGAACTCCGGTGGATCTCCGTTTTGGAGACATTGCAACCAAAGGGGTTGAATATCGAATATAATTTGCATATTTGTGCTAGGTAATTTTTGCATCTATATTCTGTGTTTGTTTTTAGATATATATTTACTTATGTTTGTTGTTTTCGTAGGATTATTATCTGGAGTGATCGGAGTGGTGACTTAATGGTTCCTGATGACATCATTTATTTTGTAGATATTATATATATTTCTTTAGGTGTCTGCTATATTGTTAATCTTCCATTCTATATAGATCCGCATGTGCGGTCTCTTGCTTACATTATGCCAATACTGACGGTCATGTGACCTGCAGGTTTCCTGATGACATAGCTGGAGTAATATAAATAATGATAGAGTTTATTGTGCATGCGTGTTCTTTTTTCAGGTGTCGGATGATGCCGGTGATCGCGCGCTATTTTAGTGTTTTCAGCTTAGAATAGAGGCTTATGATGGGACTATCATGTGATTAGACCTCGGATGATGCTTGCGGTCATGTGACTGGGTGTCTGATGACGCTGGTGTTCACATGATCCACTGGGCGTTTGCTATGATGACTTCTGAACATGTGCCTTTGTTTACCACACAGTGGGGAGTGAGTTAGGTGTGCCTCCCGATTTGTTATCCTGTGGGCTATTGGATAAGTGCTCTGACTAAGCGCTGCTGAACTGACACTGATTGGATATGGAGGACGCTGCTGCTAGTGAGTACATGATTGGTGCAGCACCAGAATGGGAGTGTGCAGTAACAGATCATCGATTGGCAGACTAAATGGTGATATTGTTTATATGGAGTAATCTATGGCATATTAATGCACAATTATAACACTGCTGTATTTTTCTATGATGTCACTATTCTGAGCTCTGATCACTGTTTTAAATTGATTATCGTTGTATATCTGTATATATGTCTATTTGTATTATGGGCGGTTCCTGGATGGTGATTGGCTCCTCCACACCATTTAAGGACACCATTTTGCCTGTTTTTGTATACTTGATAAAGGCCTGAAAATGGCCGAAACGTCGTATTTTATGGTGGCTGAATAAAGACTTGTTATACTTCACCTGGATTGGATGCTGTTCCTATTTTTTCGTTGGACTGTTGTTCATTTGGATCCTTGAACGCCTGAACGTGCATCCTGCTAACTCCCGAGTGCTGTCAGCTGCTTGAATACTTGTGGATTGTGGATCCTGGCAGACGTGCACCGGTCATGGAGACTTTGATACTTGAACCAGAGGTGGGTGAACTGGACAATGCCGCTATATTTTCATACACAGATGAAGATGCTAAAAGAATCCTAGCCAGAACACAGATAGATATGTCTTTTTTGAATAAACCTACCATAGAGATGTTGAATAAGAGATATGAAAATGAGAGGAGAAAATATATCTCACACGAGTTGCATGCCATGACTCTGTGCGAGTATCACAGAGTTCACAGGATACCTCGTGGACTAAGGCCACATCTGCGGCCTACACTACTGGCAGACAATATGCAATTTTGTAATAAATTTGAATCGATCACTAATAAGTATTCATTTGATCTAATGCTCTTGAACATCGAGTTTCTCCACACAGAAATGGTATTGGTGAAGAACAAAATCGATGATTTGGAGAAACAATTGACTATGCAGTTGACAGCACAAGAATGGGACACGTTCAAGAAACACTTGGATGAGAAACTACTGAAATTTCGTGGTGACATTGAGAAAACGAAAAAAACTAAATGGTTTCGTGATGCTGAAGATTACAGGACTGGACAGTTTTTTCTTGGCAGGGTGGAGCACGCAGAACTATCTATAGGAAACCAGATTCCTTTGCACAACCCCGCAGAAGAAGGAGACAGCAAACAAGGGAAAGGAAAAATGGACAATGTGGCAAAAGGAGGCCAAGAGAGGTGGTAAGAAACACCGGCGACAGAGAAGTGGACAATCAGATGCCGTGCACCTCCCGCAATCTGTCCATGAGAACCCGGAACGAGGGGAAGAAGAGAGCCACACAGAACAAAAGAACTTAGTGGTAAATATTTCATCTTGCACACTTACTGATGTGGACTATAATGTATTATCCAAAGGACTGTCGTTTTGCCCTACCAATTATCCAGATTGGTTTAACATTGAATGTGACCTTTTTGCCTTTTTTAGAAGGCTAAGATTAGCAGTATATTTCAATGAGAGTGATGACACACCTATTGCTGCAATTAGTGATGCCCCTAGGGTTTTGCTTTACATGATTTTGGTCTTTATAACAAAAGTAACTTTCAACCTTCTGTTAAAAATAATTTTGTGGAATCATATATCCAATTGGTTGAAAGGGACATGGCTAGATTGAAACGTGAGGGTGTAGGTCCATTCAAAAGAGGGAATTTAACACACAGTGAGAGACAGGTGTTGGATAGGCTCTCAGGTAACAAAGCTATCACCATCAGGGCAGCCGACAAAGGCGGGGCCCTGGTGGTGATGGATACCCATAAATATAGGGCTGAGATTTGTGGTCAATTGTTGGACACGGCAGTTTATGCTAAGTTGTCTAAAGATCCCACACCTTGTTTTCAAAGTGAATTGAGAATACTGATCAATGAGGCATTATCTAATGGTTTGATAGACCAAAAACTCTCTGATTTTCTTTTGGTGGAGTTTCCAGTGACACCTATTCTGTACACCCTGCCTAAAATCCATAAAAATCTGATGGATCCCCCTGGACGCCCAATTGTGTCTGGGCGGGGCTCTCTATGTGGTAAGGTATCCATTTTTCTAGATAAAGTGTTACGTCATTTTGCTATTGAGGCCAAATCTTATATCATGGATACTAACCATTTTCTGAGTAAGATTGAGGGTCTGGACATCACAGAGGATACTATTCTCGTTTCGTTTGATGTTGTATCATTGTACACCTCCATTAAACATGAACGTGGTTTGGAGGCTGTTGGTGTGGCGCTGGCGGGCTCTGACATGGCCCCAGGTGGTACACAGCTGGTCCTGGCACTGTTGGAGTTTGTCCTCAAGAAGAATTTTTTTCTTTTTGGGGATGAGTTTTTCCTGCAGTTGCGTGGTACCGCCATGGGGTCCAATGTGGCGCCCACTTATGCAAACATCTACATGGCGGTACTCGAGGACCAGCATGTGTACAATTCCATCCACTGGCACCATGTCAGAGCCTGGTGGCGCTACATTGATGATATCTTTTGTGTTTGGGAGGGGAACATGAATGATCTGGTATCTTTCCATAGTCATCTTAACATGATATTTCCCGAGCTGAAGTTTACAATGACACACTCCTTTGACCAGATTCAATTTTTGGATACTTTAGTGTACAAGCACAGTGGATTGTTATGCACTGATTTGTTTATAAAGGACACAGACAGGAATAGTCTCCTGGTTTTTGATAGTAATCATCCAAGAAAAATGATAGAGTCTCTGCCTTGGAGTCAGATGCTGAGAGTACGTAGGATAGTAAAGGACGAGACTGTATTGGACAGGAGGCTTGATCAGATGTGTGAGAAGTTCATCAGAAGGGGGTATCCTGAGAAGGATCTTAGAAAATTCAAGGAGAAAGCCTTGAAGACAACATTGGAAGATGTGAGAAACAAACGTATTAAGATTTCCCCTAAAAGAGTCCCTTTTGTTTCTACCTATTGCCCTGTTAGTGGTAAAATAGGGAATATCTTGAATAAGCATTGGGGTCTATTACATAGAGGTTTACCGAAGTAGCTGAATTTGCGCACAAGCCATTGCTTTCTTATAGGCGAGGGCGTAATTTGAAAGATAAGTTGGTCAAATCTGACATTGGATCCTCCAAAATATCCAGACAGTTAACTTTGGGCCCTCCAAAAAATGGAAATTTTCCATGTTTGAATTGTGCATGCTGTGGCAATATGATCAAGGGTGACAGTTTTGGCCACTCACGCACGGGTCAACGCTTTCGGATCCAGGAACGGTACTCTTGTACATCTAGCTTTGTAATCTATATGCTCGTGTGTCCGTGTGGACTCATGTATATAGGCGAGACAACGATGGAAGTTAAGGCTAGGATAAGTAAACACAAAAGTACTATCAGGACGAAGATGATGGAACTGCCGGTATCTAAGCACTTTGTAGAATGTGGACACTTGGTCAGTCAGCTGAGATTTAGAGTTATTGACGGGGTTCCACCCCTCAGGAGAGGTGGTGACAGGACTAAGTTGCTTAAACAGAAAGAACTCCGGTGGATCTCCGTTTTGGAGACATTGCAACCAAAGGGGTTGAATATCGAATATAATTTGCATATTTGTGCTAGGTAATTTTTGCATCTATATTCTGTGTTTGTTTTTAGATATATATTTTACTTATGTTTGTTGTTTTCGTAGGATTATTATCTGGAGTGATCGGAGTGGTGACTTAATGGTTCCTGATGACATCATTTATTTTGTAGATATTATATATATTTCTTTAGGTGTCTGCTATATTGTTAATCTTCCATTCTATATAGATCCGCATGTGCGGTCTCTTGCTTACATTATGCCAATACTGACGGTCATGTGACCTGCAGGTTTCCTGATGACATAGCTGGAGTAATATAAATAATGATAGAGTTTATTGTGCATGCGTGTTCTTTTTCAGATGTCGGATGATGCCGGTGATCGCGCGCTATTTTAGTGTTTTCAGCTTAGAATAGAGGCTTATGATGGGACTATCATGTGATTAGACCTCGGATGATGCTTGCGGTCATGTGACTGGGTGTCTGATGACGCTGGTGTTCACATGATCCACTGGGCGTTTGCTATGATGACTTCTGAACATGTGCCTTTGTTTACCACACAGTGGGGAGTGAGTTAGGTGTGCCTCCCGATTTGTTATCCTGTGGGCTATTGGATAAGTGCTCTGACTAAGCGCTGCTGAACTGACACTGATTGGATATGGAGGACGCTGCTGCTAGTGAGTACATGATTGGTGCAGCACCAGAATGGGAGTGTGCAGTAACAGATCATCGATTGGCAGACTAAATGGTGATATTGTTTATATGGAGTAATCTATGGCATATTACATGCACAATTATAACATTGCTGTATTTTTCTATGATGTCACTATTCTGAGCTTTGATCACTGTTTTAAATTGATTATCGTTGTATATATGTATATATGTCTATTTGTATTATGGGCGGTTCCTGGATGGTGATTGGCTCCTCCACACCATTTAAGGACACCATTTTGCCTGTTTTTGTATACTTGATAAAGGCCTAAAATGGCCGAAACGTCGTATTTTATGGTGGCTGAATAAAGACTTGTTATACTTCACCTGGATTGGATGCTGTTCCTATTTTTTCACCGGACCATATCCTGACTCACTCTAATCACTTGATAGTCTACTATCATATTTACTGTCTGTAGTTGTCACACCACGGTCGTGTCATTTCTTCACTTGTTTTTCTATTACTTTTGTATATGGTTTGTATAATGTGGTTTTAACGTATTGTATTTTGAAATAAAGTATATATATTTTTCTCTACTTTTGTTATTACTCTATTCCTAGATTGGTTATGTATTTTTTATTTATATTGGTTATTCAAAATGTTAGGGATTTAAGCTCTCAATTGCTTCTTATGGTATTACATATTGTTTAGGAGAGTATCTCGCTTCATAAAAATGTTTTTTTCAATTGTTTCTGCTCCAGAGTATGTCTTCACATGTTTGGTTAAAGACTTGGGGTGGTTTATTGCATCATAAACCCAGAACCCCAAACTGGTAACAGGAAACAGCCTGCCAGGCTCAAAAGAAGATAAAAGTTCATATACAGTCCTGTCCAGTATTCTGGAACAACACCTATGGCAGCTCTCACATGAGCTTCATTATGGAAACTTCCTTTCTCCACACAACACAGCCAGAGAAAAAATAACTGGCTGGACATTTAACTGCCTCAAGCCACACCCTGGAGGTGGAGATATGGTGGGTAGGCATCCCACCCATCTCTGACCTACTCACCATGAAAGCCATGCCCATATAGCAACTGGATTGCTCTAAGCACCTATCATTCTGGAGAAAACACTTATGGCTTTCACATCAAGCAGGAAATCTTTGTGACACTTATCTCCCCTCATATACAACACCAGTGACCCTGTCACAGGGCTATTCACAATCATTAACTCTATCTTACCCTATCGTCCACAATCTACATTTCTATGACATCACTTATCCTATAACACTATGCATCATATTACTTATCTCATGACAAGATATGTGACACTTTTCATTACAATTCACATGACATAATACACATAAGGCGCTTGGTGTTTTCAGGGGCAAGAACACGACAGTCATTACCCATCACCTTTACACAGCCACCAGTGATCTTAGGGTGGTTTCACATTTGCGGTTGAGTCCACAGCAAACATCTGCATGTGTTGTGTTTTCCTATCTTTAACATTGGGGACGCAGGTACATGCGATTGTATTCTTTTTGCCGCGTTTGACGACGCATGCGTCGTTTCATCGTCAGCAGCTGGGCGCGGTAAACGCAACATGTTGCAATTTTGGAGGCGTCAATTTTCCACCTAAAAACCTATACGGTTGTTTGCGGAAGGAATGCGTCAAAACAACGCATTAGAGTCTATGAGAATGCATGCATACGCAAGCACATGCGAACACTTTGCGTTTGCATAAGCAAGAATTAATATAAGACACGCCTATTGGGCGTGGCTTGTATAAATTCAAAAATTAGCCGGGAAAATAGTACTTGCCTATCGTCCGCACCGCAAACGCATGCATATGCGTTTGCATGCGTTTGCGGTTACGAACGATACGCTGCGGACTCAACCACAAATGTGAAACTAGCCTTAGACAATTCTCCATGCTCACACCATACTCCTCTGGCAGTGACTTATCTCACAGGATATCTCAGAACAAAAGGATCGGCAGTTCGAAATGTAGTGCGTGGTACAGCCGACATTAGTCTAATATGCACGGGGGCCTTTCCTCCGATCACTTTGAGGTTAGGCTCTGTGGCCTGTATAATAAAGCTGGGTTGGTCGCTTGCACTATTAAGATCCTATCAATGCAGATGGTTTAGAATAGTGTATCATTAAAGAGACATATTGCCACAGAAAATCTTTTAAGCCACCTCTTCCTGCGCAGGATAATGATATTATCAGTTGATACTTGGCAAGATTTCTAGTCCATTGCTTCCTGGTAAAGAAATACAATTTCATAATTACTTTTTATGTGAAAACAGACAGTAAATCTTTTTCACGCAATGCTTTCCTGTATAATTAACCTTCCAACCCAAACTGCCCTGTTTAGTATTTAATACTACAGATTATTATATGAAGCTACCTGAGTTGGCAGAGCAGCGGAGTCCAGGGACTGACTCATATATGATTTAGTTATAAAGCTCATTAATGTCACAGGAAACCAAATTCAGACAAAACACATACATTCTTATTACTATTAACCTTGATACACTGCGGAGGGAAAAGAAACATTTTTTAACAATATTACCAATGATCTGTATACCAGCGGAGCTAATTTACTTGATAAAGGGCATAATTACAACAGTGTAAACAGAAGATACTCTTCAAAGGGATTTTCCAGATTTCATGCTTGAAAGATTTGTGCCCAGCAAAAGTGGAGTAGTAGTCGCTGCTTTTATCCACAAGGCTGTGCTTGGTACAACAGTTTAGCCTCATTCTAGAATTGCGCCAGCCTGCAGAAATGAACAAAGCTGCATAAAAGTTCTGCTGAATGTTATGAGTCTTGATCAAAAATTGATGCCTTGTCAAGGAATCCTGGCAAACACCCTAACGTTAAAGGTTTATAAGATTTACCTTGTTGACAAAGATGAATTTAAAGAAATGGTGACTTTTATCAGATGCCAAGGCAGAAATCTATCATAGATTATACATAATTCAATACAACCAAAGACAGAACAACAATGTTATGTCAATGGCTATTTAAATAGATTAGATTTTTGATTGCTTTCCTGGAAACTTAGGTCACCATCCTAATCTCATTCTAAGTATGATCTAGACTTAGTTCTAGTTTTGTTTCATTGCACTACAGAATATTCCAAAAACTTCTTTGGCTTATTTATATGGCTTTAAGCACATTGGAACCAGCATTTCTTGAGCTTTTGGATCAGTAGTGGTGCACGTCTCGTCAATAATGCATGCAGACATTTAGCGCTTAGCAGGGACGTAAGTACCGCGGTCACAGCAGTTGCCACTGCGACCGGGCCCGGCGGGTCAGAAGCCCCGCAGGTCAGACGCACGCCGACACCAGCAAAAGTTGAAATCTGTTGCCTTGCAGGAGATTCCTCCTGCACGGCAACAGATTCCTCCTGCACGGCAGCATGATCGCGCAGGAGATGCTGAAATATCAGCACTTCCTGCCCGATCAGTGCGGAAGCTCAGCTCTGCCAGTGGCTGAGCTAACCCCCTAATTGCTGCGATCGAGCACGATCGCAGCATTCAGGAGGGAGGCAGAGGGACGTGAGCTCCCTCTGCCTTCTGATCGGCGTCCCCGCGACGTCATCACGGGGCCAGATCTCTGCCATGATGACCCGGGCTCACAGCATGGTCTCAGAAGCTTTCACCATAGCTATAATGCACTGCAATGCTGGAGCATTGCAATGCATTTTACCTGCAATTAAAGTAAAAAAAAGTGAAAGTCCCATAAAGGGATTAGGTAAAGAAGGAAAATTTAAAAAAAAAAATGTTTAAATAAAATATTAAAAAATAATAAAAATAATTTAAAAAAATCCACTAATAAACACACATTTTTATGTAAAAAATTAAACAAACAAAGATGTACACGTTTGGTATCGCCGCGTCCGTAAAAATCCCATCTATAAAAGTGTCACACTAGGTAACCCCTTCAGTGAACGCCATAAAAAAACAGAAAAAAAGTAGCAAATTATACTTTTTCCAAGCGGTATCATCATACCACTTGGAAAAAATGGAATAAAACGCGATTAAAAAAAGAATGGTAATAAAAATAGAATCGCTGAAAGCGCCATCTTGTCCCGCAAAAAACAAGTCTTCAAATGACTCTGTCGGCCGAAATATGGAAAAATTATAGCTCTCAAAATGCGGCGATGCAAAAACTTCTTACAAAAAAAAGCATCTTTTAGTGTGTGACAGCTGCCAAACATAAAAACCAGATATAAAAACCCACTATAAATAGTAAATCAAACCCCCCTTTATCACCCCATTAGTTAGGGAAAAATAATAAAATAAAAAAATGTATTTATTTCCATTTTCCCATTAGGGTTAGGGATAGGGTTAGGGTTGGGGCTGGGGTTAGGGATAAGGTTGGGGTTGGGGCTAAAGTTAGGGTTAGGGTTGGAATTAGGGTTAGGGTTGGAATTAGGGTTGGAATTAGGGTTAGAGGTGTGTTAGGGTTAGGTTTGTGGTTAGGATTATGGTTAGGGTTGGAGGTGTGTTGGGATTAGGGTTGGAGTTAGAATTGAGGGGTTTCCTCTATTTAGGCACATCAGTGACTCTCCAAACGCGACATGGCATCCGGTCTCGAATCCATCCAATTTGTCATTTGCGTCACTGTCTTTCCTCCATTCAATGACCGCCGCTCCATTCCAATCAACAACAGACTGGTCATCTGGAAATACTGGCAAATGCCAGATAGGTGGTCTGACAACACTCATAACAGTATCAGCATCTCAAAAGTGGATATTCTTGACAATAGAATAGAGAGCTATCGGCTTCTTGGGCCACTACCATTACTTCACTTGGGCCGACCATATACTGCTCCCAGCCTGTGGCCTTCCAGAAGCCAGAGCAAGGTAGGCAGAGCAAGGCAGGGGATGCAGGCAGAGCAGGGTAGGCAGAGCAAGGCAGGGGATGCAGGCGAAACAATGCAGGGGATGCATGTAGAGCAAAGCAGGAGATGCAGGTGGTGCAAGGGCAGGCCAGAAAACCTAGATATACCTCTGGCAACAGTTAACAGCTGCCGGCCAATCACAGACTGGCAGCTGACTTCAGCGTGCATGTCGACCAACATATGACGTCACTGTCATACGCCAGAACAACGCTGCGTGCCTCAGCCGAATCGTGGGTGAGGATATCGCTGGAGCTTGGCCAGGTAAGGAAAAACTTTTTTTTTTGTAAAGCCGCGGTATGGGGCACATTATACCGGTATGGAGGTGCATTATGCTATTATGGTGGGTAGGGGGGAGGGGAGGCATTATGCTGCTATGGGCTGCTGCATTTTATACTCCCATAGGGCTTCTGCATTATACTATATATGACTATGGGGTGCATAATACTACTATGAAGTACTGTGGGGTGCATTATACGTTATGGATGATTATGGAGGTGCATTTGAATATACTACATGGATGACTATGAACTGTGCAGTATATTATATAGAAGACTATGGGGGTGCATTATATTATATGGAGGACTATGGGTGTGCATTATACTTCTTATATGGATCCCCATGACTTCTATGTAAGCCCCTGATGAGTATAATGGTTTATTTTCTTTTATACATTACAGAACAACGGCAGTACGGGGGACAAATATATACCAGGATAGGGCACCGGATAGTTACGCCACTGAGGTCAGACTATACAACGTTGCAACAAAGCTATAGTGTGTGAAATGAATAGGGAAAATGTGAATTTGGGTGGAAAATATTTTGGCATGGGGGGGCCCCATTTGAAAGTTCACATCAGGGCCCATAACTTTGTAGTTACGCCACTGGTGTTTAGTATCGCTTTACTATGCAAACTGAAACTGCCATAACTGCTGCTTTCAAATCTTGCTCTAGAGTTTTCGATCATCTGCCTCTTCAAAAATCTGGTGGCAGCTGGTGATAGCTTCCACTTTCTTCCACATGCAGGTAATGTAGCCACTAGAGTTGAGCGATACTTTCCGATATCCAAAAGTATCGGAATCGGAATTGTATCGCCGATACCCAAAAAATATCGGCGATACCCGATACCGATACCGGAAATCCAATGTAAGTCTATGGGAACAAAATATCGGAATTAAAAAAAACCCATTCTTGCCTTGTTGGTTAATTGTACATGAAGGAAAACAACAAAGAGTAATGTAGAATGTATTGGGGAAGGTTGAGGAGACATTAAAGGCATAGATGTTTAACCCAATCAAATGGAATAGCATAAATATTTTTTTTTTAAAGATGTTCGGATTGACGAAGAAATTGACAATGTTGTTAACGTTTTTTCTATTTTGGCAAATATGTATATTTCACAACTTCCATGCTCTTCACCTTTTTAACTTTTGACACACTTTCTCCTTCATAATCTTCAGCAGCATCATCTTTTTCATCAAATTATTCTTCATCTTCACCTTCTTTATCTTCTTCTTAAACTTCTTGCTATTCATCTTTTTGTTAACATTACTCATATTCTTCTTATTAAACTATTATTCTTATTCATATTGTACTTCATCTTCATCATCATATTCTTATTTGTGACAGAGATTCCTGTACTTGTAATCTGTCAAAGTATGAATTTTTCATCCTTCCGTTCTTGCTGTCACAAAAGATTTAAATTACAACAGTATTTGTCCGTGTTCAGTTTAGCCTGCAGCAGCAGGCATTTTCCAGGGGCACCACGAGGAGGAACGGACTCACCCCCATACACTGCTTAGTCTTCTTCTGCTTAGAATTTAGAGCATATATTTTGCTCTTCATTTTGGTCTTATACTTCATGTTCTTCTGCTTTTTGATCTTCTGCTTATTGTTCTTAAGTCTCTTGTTCTGTATCTTGTAGTTTGTCTTAACCTTCTTAGTCCTGTTTGGTAATCTTTATTTCTTCTTTGTGATGGTGTTTAGGCTGGTTGGCTTGATGCTCGTCGTCCTTGTGGTCGTCATCTTCTTCGGGGTGGTCATCAGGGTCGTCGTCTTCATTGTTGGAGATCCAGAGTGATTACCCAAAAAAGCATTGAAAAAATCTTCAATTTGTAAATGTAGCAGAAGGTACAAGAGTCAATGCAAGTAACGAGGACCAGCTGACTGTGCTGGAACCCGGAGGGGCAGCAGAAGGAAAAGAGCCAATGGCACAACCGAGGACCAGCTGACGTTACTGGGACACGGTTACTAAGCAGGAGGTACCTGTGCTCCAAAGCACTACCAAGGACCAGCAGACGTTGCTGGAACTCGGATACCGAGATGGAGGCACCTAGGCCAAAGGCACTGCGGAGAACCAGCTGACGGTACTGGAACCCGGACGGGTAGCAGAAGGTACAAGAGCCAATGCAAGTAACGAGGACCAACTGACTGTGCTGGAACCCGGAGGGGCAGCAGAAGGAAAAGAGCCAATGGCACAACCGAGGACCAGCTGACGTTACTGGGACACGGTTACTAAGCAGGAGGTACCTGTGCTCCAAAGCACTACCAAGGACCAGCAGACGTTGCTGGAACTCGGATACCGAGATGGAGGCACCTAGGCCAAAGGCACTGCGGAGAACCAGCTGACGGTACTGGAACCCGACGGGTAGCAGAAGGTACCCATTGAAATTTAAGTTGACAGGCCGCGAGCCGGCCGCAGTTACCGAATCCCACAGTACTACAGTGGGTGATTGTCCTATTGTCACAACGGAAACAGCCTTTATTTGCATATCCCGCAGCACACATAGGAAGCACCTAAACTCCAAGCACCATAGAGTCGGCTAACCCGACCGCAACACGACAGGACAACTTATTGGAGGCTAAGTGACGTTTACACTGACAGGAAAACAGATGGCGTGCTGTAACCAGTCTTGGCAGGAGTGAGTACCCGTGCCAATTACACTTCCGAGCAACAACTGGCGGTGTTGAAGCCCAGGGATGAGAAGACAACAGGGTGGAGGCAGCATGACTTTTTGCCGTTCACACAGCAGGGGAACAGCTGACATTACTGAACCCCAGTAACACAGGAGCAAGTGTTGACTGTGCTAACAGCACTTCCGAGCAACAACTGGTGGTGTTGTAGCCCAGGGATGAGAAGAGAACATGGTGGAGGCAGCAGGACTTTTTGCCGTACACACAGCAGGGGAACAGCTGACATTACTGAACCCCAGTAACACAGGAGCAAGTGTAGACTGTGCTAACAGCACTTCCGAGCAACAACTGGCGGTGTTGTAGCCCAGGGATGAGAAGAGAACATGGTGGAGGCAGCAGGACTTTTTGCCGTACACACAGCAGGGGAACAGCTGACATTACTGAACCCCAGTAACACAGGAGCAAGTGTTGACTGTGCTAACAGCACTTCCGAGCAACAACTGGCGGTGTTGTAGCCCAGGGATGAGAAGAAACATGGTGGAGGCAGCAGGACTTTTTGCCGTTCACACAGCAGGGGAACAGCTGACATTACTGAACCCCAGTAACACAGGAGGAAGTGTTGACTGTGCTAACAGCACTTCCGAGCAACAACTGGCGGTGTTGTAGCCCAGGGATGAGAAGAGAACATGGTGGAGGCAGCAGGACTTTTTGCCGTTCACACAGCAGGGGAACAGCTGACATTACTGAACCCCAGTAACACAGGAGCAAGTGTAGACTGTGCTAACAGCACTTCCGAGCAACAACTGGCGGTGTTGTAGCCCAGGGATGAGAAGAGAACATGGTGGAGGCAGCAGGACTTTTTGCCGTTCACACAGCAGGGGAACAGCTGACATTACTGAACCCCAGTAACACAGGAGCAAGTGTAGACTGTGCTAACAGCACTTCCGAGCAACAACTGGCGGTGTTGTAGCCCAGGGATGAGAAGAGAACATGGTGGAGGCAGCAGGACTTTTTGCCGTTCACACAGCAGTGGAACAGCTGACATTACTGAACCCCAGTAACACAGGAGCAAGTGTTGACTGTGCTAACAGCACTTCCGAGCAACAACTGGCGGTGTTGTAGCCCAGGTATGAGAAGAGAACATGGTGGAGGCAGCAGGACTTTTTGCCGTTCACACAGCAGGGGAACAGCTGACATTACTGAACCCCAGTAACACAGGAGCAAGTGTAGACTGTGCTAACAGCACTTCCGAGCAACAACTGGCGGTGTTGTAGCCCAGGGATGAGAAGAGAACATGGTGGAGGCAGCAGGACTTTTTGCCGTACACACAGCAGGGGAACAGCTGACATTACTGAACCACAGTAACACAGGAGCAAGTGTTGACTGTGCTAACATCCAAAAAAAAGGCTGCACTCAAGCATACTAAAGCATGACAACATAGAATATATGAAATTTTGAATAGCAATATGGCTTTGGAATATAAGGAAAAATTTGAGACGCTTAGTATAAACATTTGGCCAAACATTTTAAAGCTCAACAACCATCGTCAAGGTGGTCTCAATTCTGTTGAGTCCCTAACCTAATGTGAACATACCTCTATTAGGCTGATATCTGAATTTCTGGGCGAATATGCACCTCTGTCAGTAATGCCTGCATATATGGGTAAAGTAGGGAGCCGGTGTAATTAAAATCACCACCTGGTGGGAGCGGAGTGCTCGGTCAGCAAGCTAACATTCAAAAGACAAAAAACCTGACTGGCACTTCCAGACTAATGTGAACTAGGTGCAAACCAAAGGGAGCTACCCTCATGTAAAACATCCAAAAAAAGGCTGCACTCAAGCATACTAAAGCATGACAACATAGAATATATGAAATTTTGAATAGCAATATGGCTTTGGAATATAAGGAAAAATTTGAGACGCTTAGTATAAACATTTGGCCAAACATTTTAAAGCTCAACAACCATCATCAAGGTGGTCTCAATTCTGTTGAGTCCCTAACCTAATGTGAACATACCTCTATTAGGCTGATATCTGAATTTCTGGCGAATATGCACCTCTGTCAGTAATGCCTGCATATATGGGTAAAGTAGGGAGCCGGTGTAATTAAAATCACCACCTGGTGGGAGCGGAGTGCTCGGTCAGCAAGCTAACATTCAAAAGACAAAAAACCTGACTGGCACTTCCAGACTAATGTGAACTAGGTGCAAACCAAAGGAGCTACCCTCATGTAAAACATCCAAAAAAAGGCTGCACTCAAGCATACTAAAGCATGACAACATAAAATATATGAAATTTTGAATAGCAATATGGCTTTGGAATATAAGGAAAAATTTGAGACGCTTAGTATAAACATTTGGCCAAACATTTTAAAGCTCAACAACCATCGTCAAGGTGGTCTCAATTCTGTTGAGTCCCTAACCTAATGTGAACATACCTCTATTAGGCTGATATCTGAATTTCTGGGCGAATATGCACCTCTGTCAGTAATGCCTGCATATATGGGTAAAGTAGGGAGCCGGTGTAATTAAAATCACCACCTGGTGGGAGCGGAGTGCTCGGTCAGCAAGCTAACATTCAAAAGACAAAAAACCTGACTGGCACTTCCAGACTAATGTGAACTAGGTGCAAACCAAAGGGAGCTACCCTCATGTAAAACATCCAAAAAAAGGCTGCACTCAAGCATACTAAAGCATGACAACATAGAATATATGAAATTTTGAATAGCAATATGGCTTTGGAATATAAGGAAAATTTTGAGACGCTTAGTATAAACATTTGGCCAAACATTTTAAAGCTCAACAACCATCGTCAAGGTGGTCTCAAAATTCTGTTGAGTCCCTAACCTAATGTGAACATACCTCTATTAGGCTGATATCTGAATTTCTGGGCGAATATGCACCTCTGTCAGTAATGCCTGCATATATGGGTAAAGTAGGGAGCCGGTGTAATTAAAATCACCACCTGGTGGGAGCGGAGTGCTCGGTCAGCAAGATAACATTCAAAAGACAAAAAACCTGACTGGCACTTCCAGACTAATGTGAACTAGGTGCAAACCAAAGGGAGCTACCCTCATGTAAAACATCCAAAAAAAGGCTGCACTCAAGCATACTAAAGCATGACAACATAGAATATATGAAATTTTGAATAGCAATATGGCTTTGGAATATAAGGAAAAATTTGAGACGCTTAGTATAAACATTTGGCCAAACATTTTAAAGCTCAACAACCATCGTCAAGGTGGTCTCAATTCTGTTGAGTCCCTAACCTAATGTGAACATACCTCTATTAGGCTGATATCTGAATTTCTGGGCGAATATGCACCTCTGTCAGTAATGCCTGCATATATGGGTAAAGTAGGGAGCCGGTGTAATTAAAATCACCACCTGGTGGGAGCGGAGTGCTCGGTCAGCAAGCTAACATTCAAAAGACAAAAAACCTGACTGGCACTTCCAGACTAATGTGAACTAGGTGCAAACCAAAGGGAGCTACCCTCATGTAAAACATCCAAAAAAAGGCTGCACTCAAGCATACTAAAGCATGACAACATAGAATATATGAAATTTTGAATAGCAATATGGCTTGGAATATAAGGAAAAATTTGAGACGCTTAGTATAAACATTTGGCCAAACATTTTAAAGCTCAACAACCATCGTCAAGGTGGTCTCAATTCTGTTGAGTCCCTAACCTAATGTGAACATACCTCTATTAGGCTGATATCTGAATTTCTGGGCGAATATGCACCTTTGTCAGTAATGCCTGCATATATGGGTAAAGTAGGGAGCCGGTGTAATTAAAATCACCACCTGGTGGGAGCGGAGTGCTCGGTCAGCAAGCTAACATTCAAAAGACAAAAAACTGACTGGCACTTCCAGACTAATGTGAACTAGGTGCAAACCAAAGGGAGCTACCCTCATGTAAAACATCCAAAAAAAGCTGCACTCAAGCATACTAAAGCATGACATAGATTGTGTGATTTTAATTATCTGGTCATTCCAAATGCAGGCTTACTGACAAGGTGCATATTCGCCCAGAAATTCAGATATCAGCCTAATAGAGGTATGTTCACATTAGGTTAGGGACTCAACAGAATTGAGACCACCTTGACGATGGTTGTTGAGCTTTAAAATGTTTGGCCAAATGTTATACTAAGCGTCTCAAATTTTTCCTTATATTCCAAAGCCATATTGCTATTCAAAATTTCATATATTCTATGTTGTCATGCTTTAGTATGCTTGAGTGCAGCCTTTTTTTGGATGTTTTACATAGGGTAGCTCCCTTTGGTTTGCACCTAGTTCACATTAGTCTGGAAGTGCCATCAGGTTTTTTTTCTTTGAATGTTAGCTTGCTGACCGAGCCATCCGCTCCACCAGGTGGTGATTTTAATTACACCCGGGTCCCTACTTTACCATAATGCGGCATTACTGACAGAGGTGCATATTCGCCCAGAAATTCAGATATCACCAATAAG
>JARQOD010007844.1:0-37892 GCA_033576555.1 Oophaga sylvatica
CATGAACTAATCTACAAATATACCTGTGACCAAATACTGGATAAGATGGAAAAAGTATGTACATGGATCAATGAAACTAGCTCTGGCCCCCCTGCCTTTTTATTTCTTCTTTTTCCTCCCCCTTATGGTCTGGATACATACCTCCATGGGTGTTTATGGCTTCTATCCGCTGCTCTGGCTTTCATAGGAATCTAGTTTCATTGATCCATGTACATACTTTTTCCATCTTATCCAGTATTTGGTTTTTAACTTTGGTTGTTTATGCAGTTTTCAATAAAAATTTAACTATTCATGTTATTTAGGTGTTCCCTGGTTCTAACTATAATGTCAAGAGCAACGCACTACACATGCTCACTGAGCCAGTGCACGTGTCCTGAATAAAACAAACTGTGCTCGAGGATACCTGAGGAGCGGGACAGCAGTAATGAATGATGTTTACTGCAGACTAACAGGATCTGCAGCATGTGAATGATGTGTACTTCAGACTCACAGGACCTGCAGCATGTGACTGCTGGGGGCGTGACCTCAACTCCAGAGATCTAAGAGCTGAAGGAAAACTCCTAGCAGGGTAAAGACGAGATAAAGTTACCAAGGGGCAAAGACAGGGACGAAAACCAGGACAGGCCGAGATCAGAGAACAAGATAGCACGACAGTACCAAAGGGTTAGACAGAACGGATAGTCAGGACGTAGCAATAGATCAGTTAACCAGAGCGGGCAATAGACAGTACAATAGGGACAAAACTGTAACAGAGTATCGATAGCCAAGCCAGGAGGTCAGAACCGGAGAAGACAATATTAGCAAAACGTGAGACAGAGAGCAGAATGAGCAAACAGACCGGGTCATACACGGGAGTCAAACAAGTAGAGCAGTATACACACAAACCAGGGGGGCCAGGCACACAGTCACAACAAAAGTATAGCTGACAGAGAATCTCCCTCTGGACTGGGTATAAATACCCTCCCAGATCCAAAGAGAGGCCAGCAAAAGTTAACCCTGAGTGGACAGGACATTAATTATGTCCTATACCATGACAATGTGTACCTGCATTTTCCGGGTTGAAAAGTTCAGCTCGGATCCGGCAAGAAAACTGATCCGTTGCATCAGTTATCCCAAAATCAGCGCCGGATCCGTCCTTTCAGGTATCCGACGGATTATGCCTGACACAAAAAAAATGATGTGTGAAAGTAGCCTTAAGGGCTCATACTCACTTGAGCCGAAAACGGATGATTTTCAGCCTTTAAAAAATCGGATTCAAATCGGACCAATGTTATTCAATAGGTGACATCTCATTTGCGATTTTTTTCTCAGTTGAAATCGGTGTGAGAAAAAAAATCGCAACATGCTGCGATTTGATGCGATTTTGGCATGATAATCGCTAATGCAATAGATGGTGCTCTAAAAAAAAAAAATCGCATGCAAATCGCATGACAATTGCACATAATCGGACCATCCTGAAAACTGACCGTTTTTTTTCCAGCAAGTGAGTATGAGCCCTAATTGAGGTATACATATAAATCCATGCGACTCATTCCTGCACTGTTTCAAATGTTTTTTCACAAGTTCACACTCCTAGACTCAGTCCTCTGAGAGTTGAAGTTATGTTTTAATACAATTAATTTCATGCCCATGGTGCTGAGATCAGGGATATAAAAACGTATGCCAGCACATGGCATCTACATAGCAGTGTCAGGGTATGTTTCCACTATCAGGAAACAGTCCGAATTAGCTGCGTGTTTGACGCTGTGCGTTGGCGCAGCGTCAAACACGCAGCGTCCAGATGTTACAGCATAGTGGAGGGGATTTCAAGAAATCCCGTCTCCACTATGCTGTAAAACACGCAGGCGGAAGACCTGCGTTTCCGGACATGCGGCGCGTCTTTTCAGACCGCAGCATGTCCTAGTCCCTTGCGGCAAAGCTGCGTCGCCGCAACGGAAATAACACAGGGCTATGCAGCCCTGCGATCATTCCGGATGTGTTCCGGAGGTGTCCTGAACACATCCGGAAAGAGCGCACGTACAAAAGGGGGTGGGGCTTTGGGCGGAGCGGAATTTCTGCTCCGTCCAAAGCGCTGTGGTTCCGGACCGTGGAACCACAGTCTTAGCAGTGCATTAACTCTTTCACCATCAACAGATGAGGGGTAATGGTGCCTGGTCACCTGACACACCCATCTGACTGAGGAGCCGCAAAAGCTAACCCTTAATAGGCAAAATAAATTAATTCCATTTAACTATTGCAATTCACAAAGACTGCAGAGCAATTCAGACTGCAGAGCAGTCTACAGGTGACAGCCTTACACTCTCCCCTCTGTACTATGCGCCCACTGCGCATATTTTTTGTGCTGCTTTCTTCAGCCACAAAAACACAGATGTTTCAATAACACACCCATGCATTTGTGGTGCATTTTTTTTCACTGCTGCATTTTCCAGCTGATTAAAATGGCTGTCAACTGGAAAACGCAACTACCAAAAAAGGACACAATAAATGCGGGGACAGGTGATTTATGCAACAAAAAAAGCACAGTGAAATACTCTGTGCTGCAGGGACCATCCGCCCTTCACTATCTGCTGTATGTCTTCATCTCCTGAAATACTCTGTGCTGCAGGGAGCATCCGCCCTTCACTATCTGCTGTATGTCCTCATCTCCTGAAATACTCTGTGCTGCGAGGACCATCCACCCTTCACTATCTGCTGTATGTCCTCATCTCCTGAAATACTCTGTGCTGCAGGGACCATCCGCCCTTCACTATCTGCTGTATGTCTTCATCTCCTGAAATACTCTGTGCTGCAGGGAGCATCCGCCCTTCACTATCTGCTGTATGTCTTCATCTCCTGAAATACTCTGTGCTGCAGGGACCATCCGCCCTTCACTATCTGCTGTATGTCTTCATCTCCTGAAATACTCTGTGCTGCAGGGACCATCCACCCTTCACTATCTGCTGTATGTCTTCATCTCCTGAAATACTCTGTGCTGCAGGGACCATCTGCCCTTCACTATCTGCTGTATGTCCTCATCTCCTGAAATACTCTGTGCTGCGGGCAGGGCCGGATTAACGTAGGGGCTGATGGAGCTGCAGCTCCAGGCCCCTTGTTAGAGATAGGCCCAGTAGCGTAGCTACCGGGGGGGCAGAGGGGGCGGTGGCCCCGGGCCCCGCGCTCGGAGGGGGCCCACCTGGAGCTACGCTACTGTAACTGTATCGGCGTGCAGAGCACGCCGACACAGTTACTTTCTGCGGCATGGCAGGGAGAATCAATCTCCTTGCTCTGCCGCCCAGCCGCTATGGGGCCCCTGAGCAGGCGGTGGGGGGCCCGGTCAGGGGTGAACCTAGCCTCTGTGCTGCCTGAGGCGAACTTGAAAACGGCACCCCCCAATTCGAGCGAGGAAGGTTGCGGCGCGCTATGCGCGCTGCGGCAAATTTTAGGCCACGCCATGACCACACCCATTTCACAACTAGTCACACCCATGTCCACGCCCAGACCACACGCATTTAGCACTGGTGATCACACTGACTGGTACTGAGGGCACAGTGACTGGTACTATGGGCACACTGGTACTGAGTAAAAGAAAGAACAGAGAGAGAAAAAAGAAAACAGAGAGAAAGGAGAGAGAGAAAGAGGGGAAAGCAAGAAAGAATAGAGAGAAAGTAGAGAGAGAAATAAATAAACAAAGAAAGGGAAAAGAAAGAACAGAGAGAGAAAAGAACAGAGAGAGAGAAAAAAAGACGGGAAAGAAAGAACAGAGAGAAAGAAAAATAGAACAGAAAAAGAAAGAGGGGACAGAAAAAAAGAACAGAGAGAAAAAAAGAAATAGGGGAAAGAAAGAACAAAGAGAGAAAGAAAGAACAGAGAGATAGAGAGAAAGAAAGATGGGAAACAAAGAACAGAGAGAGAGAGAAAGAGAAATAAAGAAAACAGATAGAAAGAACAGAGAGAGAGAAAGAACAGAAAGATAGTGTGGAAAGAAAAAAAGAACAGAGAGAAAGAAAGAACAGAGAGAGAAAGAAAAAGAAAGAACAGAGATAGAAAGAGGGGAAAGAAAGAACAGAGAGAAAGAAAAAGAACAGAGAGAAAGAAAGATGGGAAAGAAAAAAACTACTGAATAATGGCCCCATATACTGCTGCATACAGTAAAATGGCCCCACATGATGCTCCATACTGAATAATGGCCTTGCATAAAAAAAACTACTCACCTCTGCCCGTTCCAACGCTGATATCGCTTCCTCATCTATCACACACACATACATACATACACACAGCGTCACACACACACACACACCACAACACACCACAACACAACACACAGCAGCTTCACAGGCACAGCGGCCAGACTCACCTCTCCACAATCCGGCAGCTTTCTTCTCACTTCCTCTCACACATTGAGCGGCGCTGGTGTTATGAGTTCTGCTCTGCCGCCCCCTGGCTGCCGCCGCCTGAGACAAAAGCTCAACTCGCCTCATTATGGCGGCGCCCCTGCCTGTGTCTGAAAGGGAGACGAGTCAGCAGTACTGCCGTCACGCAGACAGCGCTGCAGCCAATCAGTGAGCTCTACTCTTCTTCCCGAGATGAGGTCACCAGCTGCTGATGTCACTGATTGGCTGCAGTGCTGTCAAAGTGTTATCAGCACTACACACAATGGCTTTGTGAAACCAGGGGATAGGGAGTTAGGGACATCATCTATCCCATTACCTTACAGTTGGAAACCAAGTAAGGGCCTGTGCACACATTGCGGATTTGCCTGCGGATTTTTTCCGCACAGAAACCGCACCTCTTGGCAGAAACCGCAGGCGCGGTTTTGATGCGGTTTTTGGCGCGGTTTTGACGCGGTTTTTGGCGCGGTTTTGACGCGGTTTTTCATGATTTTTCTCATGCGATTTTGACAGCTATATAAAGATATGTTGTTTAACAAAAGAAAAAAAAGATTTGTGATGTCATTTTTTGTCCAACCTCCTCTTTTACATTTGTTCCCACCCACACTCCATTACACACACACAGATAGAGATAGGCCGGCGTCACACTTGCGAGTGTGATGTGAGTAAGTCGCACGACTTTCTCGCATCAACATCCAGCACGGCCGCCCGCTCTCAGACCCGAGTGTGCTCCTGCATGTATTTCTATGCAGCCGCACACTCGGGTCCGAGAGCGGGCGGCCGTGCCGGGTGTTGATGCGAGAAAGTCATGCGACTTACTTGATCACACTCGCAAGTGTGACGCCGGCCATAGATAGATAATAGATACCAGTAGTTGGATAGATAGAAAATACATATAGATGGATAATAGTTAGAAATATATATAAAGATAGATATATAGATAGACAGAAAGATATATAGGTAGATAGATAAAATGGTACATAGTTAAAGACACACACGCACAAAATCTTAACGCAATATAGTTAATAAAAAAAAAAAATATAGGAAAAAAAATGGCGTGGGCTCCCGCGCAATTTTCTGCGCCAGAGGGGGAAAGCCGACAGCCAGGGCCAATATTTCTAGCCTGGGAAGGGGTTAATACCCATGGCTCTTCCCAGGCTATGAATATCAGCCCGCAGCTAGCCTTTACTGGCTATTAAAATAGGGGGACACCCCCAAAAAAAGACGTGGGGTCCCCCTATAATTTATAGCCAGAAAGGCTAGGCAGACAGCTGCGGGCTGATATTCATAGCCTAGGAAGGGGCCATGGATATTGGCGCCCCCCCGGCTAAAAATACCAGCACCCAGCCGCCCCAGAATTGGCGCATCTGTACGATGCGCCAATTCCGGCACTTAGCCCCTCTCTTCCCACTCCCCTGTAGCGGTGGGATATGGGGTAATAAGGGGTTAATATCACCTTGCTATTGTAAGGTGATATTAAGCCCGGTTAATAATAGAGAGGCGTCAATAAGAAGCCTATCCATTATTAATCTTATATGAATAAAGGGTTAAAAAAAACAACACACACAAGAATAAATTATTTTAATGAAATAAAACACAACACGGTTTTCATATCTTTATTACACGCTCAGATCCAAGCGACGCCCTCGATCTCCTGTAAAAAAAAGCTTAAAAAAATAAAACAACCGTATACTCCCTGTCCGACGTAGTCCAATTAATAACGAGTGTCCCACGACGGTCTCCCCGGTATTAGGGCCTCCCAGTGATGCACTAGCAGGAGACAATGGCTCCTGCAGTGCATCACTGAGGTTACCTGAGTTCATTGTCTCACTTTATGGCAATGCTGCGTGGGAATTTTCTCACCCAGCATTGCCGTGAGAGAATGAACTGTAGTGACGTCATTCTCTCCCGGCGGCTGAGCAATACACAGATCGATGGCGTCGGGGAATAGGTGAGCATGTGCTCAATGTTATGTGTTGTATGTCATGTGCATGTTCTGTATGTCATTGTATGTTATATGTCATGTATGGGTTTTTTTTTTTACATTCAGCACATTAGCCGGATGATGGGATTACTACTGTCCCATCATTGGCTAATGTGTTAGTCACTGTAACTGTAGCAGGCATCGCCGGATCTGACGATGCCTGCATACACAGATCACGCACACAGCCCCGCACACCGATCACGCACACAGGCCCGCACACCGATCACGCAGACACCGGCGCACAATCACCGCCCACACGCACAGCGCCGCACACTATACACGCCCACGCACCGCCCACACACAGCGCTGCACACTATACAAGCCCACGCACCGCCCACACACACAGCGCCGCACACTATACAAGCCCACGCACCACCCACATACACAGCGCCGCACACTATACACGCCCACGCACCGCCCACACACACAGCGCCGCACACTATACACGCCCACGCACCGCCCACAAACACAGCGCCGCACACTATACAAGACCATGCACCGCCCACACACACAGTGCCGCACACTATACAAGCCCACGCACCGCCCACACACATAGCGCCGCCCACACACATAGCGCCGCACACTATACACACCCATGCACTGCCCACACACATAGCGCCGCACACTATACACACCCACGCACCACCCACACACATAGCGCCGCACACTATACACGCCCACGCACCGCCCACACACACAGCGCCGCACACTATACACGCCCACGCACCGCCCACACACATAGCGCCGCACACTATACACACCCATGCACTGCCCACACACATAGCGCCGCACACTATACACGCCCACGCACCGCCCACACACATAGCACTGCACACTATACACGCCCACGCACCGCCCACACACTTCCCTCCTCCCGATTTGCAGCGGTTTCACCCGCAGCAAATCCGCAGATCTTTTTTAGATCTGCGGTTTTGCTGCGGAAGTGCCCGACTCAATGCAAGTCAATGGGCGCCGAACCGCTGCAGTTCCGCACAAAGAATTGACATGCTGCGGAAAATAAAACGCGGCGAAACCGCGCGTTTTTTTCTGCAGCATGTGCACAGCAGACATGCATTTCCCATTGGATTACATTGCATGTGCACTGTGCTGCGGGTTGTTGCACGTTGAAAAACGCAGCGGAAACGCATCTAAAAACGCAAAGTGTGCACAGGGCCTAATAGTCACATAATCTTAGAGTTCCCCTTTAAGAGTGCAGCTGCAGTGGGGTTGGGAGGCTGCAGCTTCCCTAAGATGTAGCAGAGCTGCTTGAGGGGGGGCTGAGGGGGAGTCGGGACTCGGGAGATCATGTTTTTTTTTTAACTATTTGTGCCTGGCTGGCTGTGTCTGAAAGGGAGAGGAGTCCCTGGCCAGGCCAGCAGACGAGGGAGGGAGGGAGGGAGAGGGGTCTCGCTGAGTCGCTGCTCCAGGCCCAGGGGCACTGCTGCACTAGTCTGCACAGTGCACCTCAGTCAGTCCCATCAGGGGTGAGGGTGAGGGGTGAGGGGTGAGGGTGGGGTGTGAGGGGCCGGGGGGGGGGGTAGTCGGGGAGTCGGGTCCTGTCAGGAGATCATGTTTTCGAGTCCCACAGTTACTAGCAGGCAGCAGTAGTTCAGTTGTAATGCATTAATAACTAGTCTGAGTCACCGACCTGGCTTCGGAAGCAGCAGCACCGTGCACAGCAGCCAGCCAGCAGCAGGATTAAACTGACTGTGTCTTCTGTCTTGTGACGTGGTGAGTGACTGTGTGTGTGGTGTGATTAACCCCTTAATGACCAAGCCATTTTGTAGGTTAAAGACCAGGCCAATTTTTACAATTCTGACCACTGTCTCTTTATGAGGTTATAACTCTGGAACGCTTCTACGGATCTTGGCGATTCTGAGAGATTGTTTTCTCGTGACATATTGTACTTCATGATAGTGGTAAAATTTCTTCAATATAACTTGCGTTTATTTATGAAAAAAACGGAAATATGGCAAAAATTTTGAAAATTTTGCAATTTTCAAACTTTTAATTTTTATGCCATTAAATCAGAGAGATATGTCACAAAAGTTAGTTAATAAATAACATTTCCCACATGTCTACTTTACATCAGCACAATTTTGGAACCAACATTTTTTTTTGTTAGGAAGTTATAAGTGTTAAAAGTTGACCAGCGATCTCTCATTTTTCCAACAAAATTTACAAAACCATTTTTTTTAGGGACCACCTAATATTTGAAGTGAATTTGAGGGGTCAATATGACAGAAAATACCCAAAAGTGACACCATTCTAAAAACTGCACCCCTCAACGTGTTCAAAGCCACATTCAAGAAGTTTATTAACCATTTAGGTACTTCACAAGAATTGAAGCAATGTGGAAGGAAAAAATGAACATTTAACTTTTTTTCCCAAAATTTTTCTTTCGACACAATTTTTTTAAATTTTGTCAAGGGTATCAGGAGAAAATGAACCACAATATTTGTTGTACAATTTCTCCTCAGTACACCGATACCCCATGTGTGGGGGTAAACCACTATTTGGGCGCATGGCAGAGCTCGGAAGGGAAGGAGCGCCATTTGACTTTTTTGGCTGGAATTGAGACCCCATTTTGGAAACTAGACCCCCCAAGGAACTTATCTAAATGTGTTGTGAGAGCTTTTAACCCCCAAGGGCTTCACAGAAGGTTATAACGTAGAGCCGTAAAATTAAAAAATCATATTTTTTCCACAAAAATGATCTTTTCATCCCAATTTTTATTTTCCAAAGGATAAAAGGACCCCAAAAGTTATTGTGCAATTAGTCCTGAGTACGCTGATACCCATATGTGGGGGTAAACCACTATTTGGGCGCATGGCAGAGCTCGGAAGGGAAGCAGCGCCATTTGACTTTTTTGGCTGGAATTGAGATTGGACGCCATGTCGCATTTGGAGAGTCCCTGTGTGCCTAAACAGTGGAAACCCCCACAAGTGACCCCATTTTGGAAACTAGACCCCCCAAGGAACTTACCTAAATGTGTTGTGAGAGCTTTTAACCCCCAAGCGCTTCACAGAAGGTTATAACGTAGAGCCGTAAATTAAAAAATCATATTTTTTCCACAAAAATGATCTTTTCATCCCAATTTTTATTTTCCAAAGGATAAAAGGACCCCAAAAGTTATTGTGCAATTAGTCCTGAGTACGCTGATACCCCTTATGTGGGGGTAAACCACTATTTGGGCGCATGGCAGAGCTCGGAAGGGAAGCAGCGCCATTTGACTTTTTTGGCTGGAATTGAGATTGGACGCCATGTCGTATTTGGAGAGCCCTTGTGTGCCTAAACAGTGGAAACCCCACACAAGTGACCCCATTTTGGAAACTAGACCCCCCAAGGAACTTATCTAGATGTGTGGTGAAAGCTTTGAACCCCCAAGGGCTTCACAGAAGGTTATAACGTAGAGCAGTAAAATTAAAAAATCATATCTTTTCCACAAAAATGATCTTTCCACCCCCAATTGTTATTTTCCAAAGGCTAACAGGACCCCAAAAGTTATTGTGCAATTTGTCCTGAGTATGCTGATACCCCATATGTGGGGGTAAACCACTATTTTGACGCATGGCAGAGCTCGAAAGGGAAGGAGCGCCTTTTTCAAATGCAGACTTTGATGGAATGGTCTGCGGGTGTCATGTCACGTTTGGAGAGCCCCTGATGTGCCTAAACAGTAGAAACCCCCCACAAGTGACTCCATTTTGGAAACTAAACCCCCAAGGAACTTATCTAGATGTGTGGTGAGCACTTTGAACCCCCAAGTGCTTCACAGAAGTTTATAACGTAGAGCCGTGAAAATAAAAAAATCATATTTTTTTCCACAAAAATAATCTTTTTGCCCCCAAATTTTTATTTTTTATAAGGGTAACAGGAGAAATAGGACCCCAAAAGCTATTGTGCAATTTGTCCTGAGTACGCTGATATCCCATATGTGGGGGGGAACCACTATTTTGACGCATGGCAGAGATCGGAAGGGAAGGAGCACCGTTTTTAAATGCAGACTTTGATGGAATGGTCTGCGGGTGTCATGTCGTGCTTGGAGAGCCCCTGATGTGCCTAAACAGTGGAAACCCCCCACAAATGACCCCATTTTGCAAACTAGACCCCCCAAGGAACTTATCTAGATGTGTGGTCAGCACTTTGAACCCCCAAGGGCTTCACAGAAGTTTTTAACGTAGAGCTGTGAAAATAAAAAAAATCATATTTTTTTCCACAAAAATGACCTTTTTGCCCCCAAATTTTTATTTTTCTAAGGGTGAGGCTGGAGTCACACGACCGTAAAACTCCTGGGATAATCGCATCGCACTGCACGGACTGGCCTGACACCTCTCCTGACCTGAGCAAGACAGCATGATGGATTACTATGCAGAGGTCAAGCTCAGGTCAGGAGAGCTGACAGCCAGTACGAGTTTTATGATGCGATTCTCACATGTGAAGTGAAATACGGCAGTGTGTCTCTGCCCTAACAGGAGAAATAGAACCCCAAAAGCTATTGTGCATTTTGTCCTGAGTACGCTGATATCCCATATGTGGGGGGAACCACTGTGATCGCCTTACTGCGATCTTTGGGAGGCACAATGAACAAATCTACAAAAGGTGAAGAATTGGTTTTCTTTTTTACGCCGTTCCTCGTGCGGTATTAGTGATTAGGCGACTTTATTCCTCGGATCGGTGCGATTACAGCGATACCAGATTTACATCCTTTTTTCATGTTTAGCTTCTGTCACACTCTAAAAGATGCTTTTTTTTGGAATAATTTTTTGTAAGAAATTTTTGCATCGCCGTATTTTGAGAGCTATAATTTTTCCATATTTCGGCCGACAGAGTTATCTGTGGGCTTATTTTTTGCGGGACGAGCTGACGTATTTATTGGTACCATATTCAGGCACATAACGTTTTTTGATCGCTTCCTATTCCGATTTTTGTGGAAGCAGAATGAACAAAAACCAGCAATTCAGGAATTGTTTTTTTTTTTTTTTTTCCTCCGTTCCGCGTGTGGTAAAATTGATAAAGGAGATTTATTCTTCGGATCACTACGATTACAGCGATACCTCATTTATATATTTTTTTTATGTTTTGGCGTTTTTTACACAATAAAGAATTTTATAGAAAAAATAATTATTTTTGCATCAGTTTATTCCGCGAGCTATAACTTTTTATTTTTTTCGCTGATGATGCTGTATAGCGGCTTGTTTTTTGCGGGACAAGATGACGTTTTCAGCAGTACCATGATTATTTATATCTGACTTTTTGATCGCGTGTTATTGCACTTTTTCAAGCGGTATGATGATACCGCTTGGAAAAAGTATAATTTACTGCTTTTTTGTGTTTTTTTTTTTACGGTTTTCACTGAAGGGGTTAACTAGGGTTACGCTTTTATAGATGGGATTTTTACGGACGTGGCGATACCTAACATGTGTATTTTTTTTGTTTTTTATTTTTTTTATTACATAAAAATGTGTATTTTTTATGGGATTTTTTTTTAAATTATTTTTTAATATTTTTTTACAATTTTTTTAACTTGTCCCTTTATGGGACTTTCACTTTTTTACTTTTTATTGCAGTTACAATGCATTGCAATGCTCCAGCATTGCAATGCATTGTACCTATGATGAAAGCTGCTGTGACATGATCACAGCAGCTTCCCGTAGGTAGATGACCGGAGGTTGTCATGACAACCCCGGGTCATCAAGGCAGAGATCGGGCCTGCAAATACATTGCAGGGCGCGATTTGAGGCAGAGGGAGCTCCCGACCCTCTGCCTCCCCCTGAGCTCTGCGATCGCGCTGGATCGCAGCAGTCAGGGGGTTAACAGCCAGGGCGGTGGGGGCTCCGCTCCTGGCTGTCAGTGCAGGAAGCCTGGCCACTGCAGCGCCGGTTCCTGCACTGATCGCGCTGGGGAAGCTGAAATTTCAGCTTCTCCTGCACGATCGCTGCTGTGTTTGGTCAGTCAGATTGACTGACCAATCACAGCGCTGTGGGTGCGGGGACCGACGGCAAAGGTCCCGCACCGCTTGCCTGCCTGTCAGCTGTCTATGACAGCTGTTGGCACTGATCTACCACTGCGTGTTTACACGCAGTGGTAGATCAAAGGCATGACGTGCACAGTCCGTCCTGGTGCCGGAACTGGCACCTTGCCATGACGGACTGTGCACGTCAGTGGACATTAAGGGGTTAAGGAGAGCCACACCACGTGTTATGGGTTCCCTCTGCCGCCCCCTGGCTGCCGCCGCCTGAGAAACAGGCTCAAGTCGCCTCATTATAGCGGCGCCAGTGGGCCCGGTGCCAGCAGTGGGCCCCCCGCCCGTCATCGCAGGGTCAGCTGTATCGGCATCCAGCCAATACAGCTGACCGCATTGAGAGAGAAGGAGCGAGCGCTCCTTCTCTCCCATGATCCCCCTCTCAGCGTCTGACAGCGGGCGCGATGACGTCACTGCCCGGCGCCGGCAGTCAGACGCTGAGAGGGAGAGCAGTGAGCAGCGCAGGAGCCTGGAGCAAGAGAGGTGAGTACAGAATTTATTATTTTTGTAAAGGGGGTACATTATAGTACAGAGGCTGCCTATGGGGTGCATTATAAGTAAGGCTGCATATGGGGTGAATTATAAGTACGGCTGGATATGGGGGTGCATTATAAGTAAGGCTGCCTATGGGGTGCATTATAAGTACGGCTGGATATGGGGGTGCATTATAAGTACAGCTGGATATGGGGGTGCATTATAAGTACGGCTGGATATGGGGTGCATTATAAGTACGGCTGGATATGGGGTGCATTATAAGTACGGCTGCATATGGGGAGTGCATTATAAGTACGTAAGTACAGCTGGATATGGGGGTGAATTATAAGTAAGGCTGCATATGGGGTGCATTATAAGTAAGGCTGCCTATGGGGTGCATTATAAGTAAGGCTGCCTATGGGGTGCATTATAAGTAAGGCTGCTATGGGGTGCATTATAAATAAGACTGCCTATGGGGTGCATTATAAATAAGACTGCCTATGGGGTGCATTATAAATAAGACTGCTATGGGGAGTGCATTACAATATAGAGCTGCGCTATATTATGGGCCTCTGCCTCTCAATGCTGGCATGCTGCCCTATATACTATGGCCCCCATTCAATGCTACGCTACGGTATATACTATAATGGGCCTCTGAGAGGCCGATTATAGTATATAGCGTAGCATTGAATGGCCCATAGTAATATAGGGCAGCATTGAGAGGCCCTATATATACTATGGGCCATTCAATGTGCGCAACTATGGGCCATTCAATGCTGCGCTATATATACTATGGGCCATTCAATGCTGCGCTATATACTAGAATGGGCCTCTCAATGCTGCGCTATATATACTATGGGCCATTCAATGCTGCGCTATATACTAGAATGGGCCTCTCAATGCTGCCCTATATATACTATGGGCCATGCAATGCTGCGCTATATGGGCCTCTCAATGCTGCATTATATATACTATGGGCCATTCAATGCTGCGCTATATACTAGAATGGGCCTCTCAATGTTGCCCTATATTACTATGGGCCATTCAATGCTGCGCTATATACTAGAATGGGCCTCTCAATGCTGCGCTATATATACTATGGGCCATGCAATGCTGCACCATATACTAGAATGGGCCTCTCAATGCTGCGCTATATATACTATGGGCCATTCAATGCTGCACCATATACTAGAATGGGCCTCTCAATGTTGCCCTATATTACTATGGGACATTCAATGCTGCACCATATACTAGAATGGGCCTCTCAATGTTGCCATATATCTGTGTATGGGGCCTCACTGACGCAATATTACTAATGTGGCTATGTATGGCAGTATTATTGAGATGGCTATGTGTGGCAGTATTAAGGGGGCTGTGTGTGGCACTATAAGGGGGCTATGTGTGGCAGTATTAAGGGCCGTTTAGACTGTCCAAATTCTTGTCTGATCGGCCGGACTTTAATTTTTTCCCAGGGTGCCCTGAGGCTGAGAAGGTTGAGAAAAACTGCTATAGGAGGACGTCAGACTGAGGTGTGAGTTGTGTGTTCCTGTGGAGCAGGTACTAATGTTATAATACATCTTGTGCTGCTGACATATATACAGACATGTTACTGCTATGTATAGCTGTGGTACTGGTATATAAGCAGGTACTAATGTTATACATAGATGTGCTGCTGACATATATACACACACAGTACTGGTATATATGGCTGTGATACTGGTATATAGGCAGGTACGTACTAATGTTATAGATGGGCTGCTGACATACATACAGACACAGAACTTGCCATGCGCCTTGACTGAAATGGTTTAATTGCTTCACTTATCTGGGTGTTTGCAGGGTCTGAAGTCCCTGTTATGCCCAGGTGCCCCCAAATCACTTCAGGATAGGCCAATGTTTTACTCTTATCCGTTCTTGGGTGTTTTGGCTGTGTGTTTTGAGTCATCTGTTGGACCTCATAAGTTACTATCAGCGTGATAACCATAACATACTTTCTATATCCCTGTATTTATATTTGGCATGTATATATATTTATATTTACTTTTTCTATAGCTTTATTTACATAAACCAGTTTTGGCATGTATACATGCTATATTTGCCTATAAGTTTATCAGCGCGATACCATAACGACTTTCTATATCACGTATTTATTTGGCATGTATATATATTTACTTTGTATATCTTTTACGTTACATTTGGCCTTTGTGAATTGCCGTGTTTGGCCCACACCTTACCGCCACCTTGCCCGCCCTTCAGCTCAGGCCATCATTTTCTTAATCCGGCAATGGCTGCGGGGACCATCCAGCCCTTCACTATCTGCTGTATTGTCTTCATCTCCTGAAATACTCTGTGCTGCGGGGACCATCCACCCTTCACTATTGCTAGTCTTCATCTCTGAAATACCTGTGCTGCGACCATCCACCTTCACTATTGCTGTATGTCCTCATCTCCTGAAATACTCTGTGCTGCAGGGACCATCCACCCTTCACTATCTGCTGTATGTCCTCATCTCCTGAAATACTCTGTGCTGCGGGGACCATCCACCCTTTACTATCTGCTGTATGTCCTCATCTCCTGAAATACTCTGTGCTGCGGGGACCATCCACCCTTCACTATCTGCTGTATGTCCTCATCTCCTGAAATACTCTGTGCTGCAGGGACCATCCACCCTTCACTATCTGCTGTATGTCCTCATCTCCTGAAATACTCTGTGCTGCAGGGACCATCCACCCTTCACTATCTGCTGTATGTCCTCATCTCCTGAAATACTCTGTGCTGCGGGGACCATCCACCCTTCACTATCTGCTGTATGTCCTCATCTCCTGAAATACTCTGTGCTGCAGGGACCATCCACCCTTCACTATCTGCTGTATGTCCTCATCTCCTGAAATACTCTGTGCTGCGAGGACCATCCACCCTTCACTATCTGCTGCATGTCCTCATCTCCTGAAATACTCTGTGCTGCAGGGACCATCCACCCTTCACTATCTGCTGTATGTCCTCATCTCCTGAAATACTCTGTGCTGCAGGGACCATCCACCCTTCACTATCTGCTGTATGTCCTCATCTCCTGAAATACTCTGTGCTGCGAGGACCATCCACCCTTCACTATCTGCTGCATGTCCTCATCTCCTGAAATACTCTGTGCTGCAGGGACCATCCACCCTTCACTATCTGCTGTATGTCCTCATCTCCTGAAATACTCTGTGCTGCAGGGACCATCCACCCTTCACTATCTGCTGCATGTCCTCATCTCCTGAAATACTCTGTGCTGCAGGGACCATCCACCCTTCACTGTCTGCTGTATGTCCTCATCTCCTGAAATACTCTGTGCTGCGGGGACCATCCACCCTTCACTATCTGCTGCATGTCCTCATCTCCTGAAATACTCTGTGCTGCAGGGACCATCCACCCTTCACTATCTGCTGTATGTCCTCATTTCCTGAAATACTCTGTGCTGCGGGGACCATCCACCCTTCACTATCTGCTGTATGTCCTCATCTCCTGAAATACTCTGTGCTGCAGGGACCATCCACCCTTCACTATCTGCTGTATGTCCTCATCTCCTGAAATACTCTGTGCTGCGGGGACCATCCACCCTTCACTATCTGCTGCATGTCCTCATCTCCTGAAATACTCTGTGCTGCAGGGACCATCCACCCTTCACTATCTGCTGTATGTCCTCATCTCCTGAAATACTCTGTGCTGCAGGGACCATCCACCCTTCACTATCTGCTGCATGTCCTCATCTCCTGAAATACTCTGTGCTGCAGGGACCATCCACCCTTCACTATCTGCTGTATGTCCTCATCTCCTGAAATACTCTGTGCTGCGGGGACCATCCACCCTTCCCATACGTGTCCAGCTCAGGACTTTCTGTGCCCATTTACCCACAAGGGCCTTTGGTACTGTTGATTATTAGCTCTATCGATAGCTGCATATACACGTATATGGGATTGCTTCTCACTTATGCTCTTGTTTTTTACGTGTGTGGCTTTCTTTAGGCTACGCACTTTTGCCCATTTTTTCTCTGGGCTAGGGCGTATATACATTTTTGTTTACCTGTACTATTCATGCGTTTACTCCATGTATGGGTGAACGCATTCTTTCAGTTTTGCGCCGTGTCATATTTTCGGCTTGGACTTATTGGACTTTTCTTAAACTTCATTTATTATTTTCTGTTTTATATCGTTTATTTATTTTGCTGTACCGCACGGTATCCTTAGTGATATATTCATGCAGGACTGTGCTCCGCTGTCATGTACCTTGCCTGGATATCTGACGTTGTGGACGGGGCTTGCATGACTGCTTGTTCTCGCCCACTTTCCCACGTCACTGACACATGTGCTCTCATTAACCATAGATGGGAATTTGGGTTTTACCCTGACGCTTGCGCACTGGTATTCATACAATTTTGAATCAACTTTATTTATATCTTGACACCGACAAGATGGCCGCGATCTCTTCCTCTCCATGTGTTTCTTCCTTGCGGTTAGTATGTATTATCAACTGTGTTTAATTAATTAAGTAAGATTATGGTATATATAGCCTGGACATGTGGAAATGAGACACAATACTCCCCCTGAGGAAGCCACCAGTTTGAGTGGCGATACGTGTGGGGTCTCCTCACTTTTTTTTTTCCCCCCTTTCCCTGTCACCATTTCCACAGCTCTTATCGGCTCTCATTGTAGATTGACCTGAGTTTTTTGCTGCTTTTTTGCTATGTCATACTCATTGGAGGCTGACATTCTCTTGCCATTTTGTGCTATACCTCAGAGGAGCTTCCATTTCTCCAGGCAGACATCGGTATATAAGTATTCACCCCTATTAGGGTCATGCATATGGTGCTGTGAATTGGTAGATATATATTATTTGATCTTGTATCAATATGTATCGCTTGTGTTTTGCCTAGGATATTGTTACTATCATTATAGCTTTTTTGCTGTGTGGGATTAAGTGCGGGGTGACATTGTCAGTATTTCATGGCATGTCTGGAATATCTTGATTGTTTTTAATTGTTTTGTGTCTTGTTTTTTCATGTTTGCCATTGTTAATAAAATTACATATTTTTTCATATATGGTTGTTCCCATTTTTGTGGCATACTTTTTCTTCTTCCTGTTTTTCCAAAAAAAACCACAGTGTGCACAAACTAAAAACTGGCTAATGTCTCACAGACTAACTCTTGCATCACACCCCACCCCCCATCTCCTTAGACTATACATACACGTATTTTTAATTACCCAAGCCAAGGATGAAATGGCCAGCCTTGCCGCATTATCATGGAGTGGGGGCCTGTGGGTAGGCTGCAGCGGCCTGGGGGAGCCTAGGGGATGGCTGCAGGGCCCTGTCAGAGGATGGAGGGGACAGTGGGAAGTTGTGAGGCAGTGGAGGGGACAGTGGGAAGATTTCAGAGGATGGAGGAGGCGCTGGTGCTGTAGAGGGGGCAGCGGGAAGCTGTGTGGCGCTGTAGAGGACTACATAGCCACACAGCCCCCTGGTGTGACTTCCCAAGTGTGACAGCTGACTGTGTATACATGTATACACATACATGTATGTACATGTGTCATGACAGCTACTTAGACTATACATACATGGATTTTTACTTACCTGAAGAGGCGGAGAGCAGGGTCACTTTGAATGAAGAAAACTAAGTAATAAGTAAAACTAAGAAGTAATGAAGAAAACTAAGATCCCAAGGCCCCACCTAGTTGAAAAAAAAGGAAATTATTGAATTGTAAATATATTTTTCATTTAAGCGCCATTAGTAAATTATATATGTCTTCATCCATGAGTGTATATTCTCAGAAGACACACAGCGAGTGTCGGGGGGCAACTGCCCAAGTGTTACCTGTGGGTTACTCTGTTACCTAAAGAGAAACAGGGAAAGAAAAAAACTAATAGTGTTCACAGCACAGTGATAACACAGACCCCTTAACTACCCCCTACAGAGAAAGCCTGTATCCCCGCAGTGCCCCCCACAGCTGACCCCATACACTGTGCTGAGCTCACCCCACCCCACAGGGACAGCCTGTATCCCCACTGTGCCCCCCACAGCTGACTCCATACACTGTGCTGAGCTCACCCCATCCCACAAGGACAACCTGTATCCCTGCAGTGCCCCCACAGCTGACCCCATGCACTGTGCTGAGCTCACCCCACCGGGACAGCCTGTTTTCCCGCTGTGCCCCCCACAGCTGACACCATACACTGTGCTGAGCTCACCCCACAGGGACAGCCTGTATCCCCGCTGTGCCCCCCACAGCTGACCCCATACACTGTGCTGAGCTCACCCCACCCAACAGGGACAGCCTGTATCCCCACAGTGCCCTCCACAGCTGACCCCATACACTGTGCTCAGCTCCCTACACCCCACAGGTAAAACCTGTATCCCCGCTGTGCCCCCCACAGCTGACCCCATACACTATGCTCAGCTCCCTCCACCCCACAGGGACAACCTGTATCCCTGCTGTGCCCCCACAGCTGACCCCATACACTGTGCTCAGCTCCCTCCACCCCACAGTGACAACCTGTTTTCCCGCTGGGCCTCCCACAGCTGACCCCAAACACTGTGCTGAGCTCCCACCCCCCCCAGTGATAGCCTGTATCCCCGCTATGCCCCACCATAGCTGACCCCATAAACTGTGCTAAGCTCACCACACAGAGACAGCCTGTATCCCTGCAGTGCCCCCCACAGCTGACCCTATACACTGCTGAGCTCCCCAACCACAGAGACAACCTGTATCCCCGCAGTGCCCCCACAGCTGACCCCATACACTGTGCTGAGCTCTCCCTCCCCCCACAGAGACAGCCTCTGTATTCCCACAGTGCCACCATAGCTGACCCCATACACTGTGTTGAGCTCCCCCACCCCACAGAGACAGTCTGTATCCTCACTGTGCTCCTCACCGCTGACCCCATACACTGCTGAGCTCAACCTCCCCCCACCCCACAGAGACAGCCTGTATACCCACTGCGCCCCCCACAGCTGACCCCATACACTGTGCTGAACTCAACCTCTCCCCACCCCAGAGACAACCTGTACTCCCGCTGTGCCCCCTCAGCTGACCCCATACACTGTGTTGAGCTCTCCCTCCCCCCACAGAGACAGCCTGTATCTCCACTGTGCCCCACACCGCTGACCCCATACACTGTGCTGAGCTCTCCCCCCACCCCACAGAGACAGCATGTATCCGCGCTGTGCCCCCCACAGCTGACCCCATACACTGTGCTGAGCTCTCCCCCCCACCCCACAGAGACAGCCTGTATACCCACTGCGCCCCCACAGCTGACCCCATACACTGTGCTGAACTCAACCTCCCCCCACCCTAGAGACAGCCTGTACTCCCGCTGTGCCCCCCACAGCTGACCCCATACACTGTGCTGAGCTCTCCCTGCCCCCACCCCACAGAGACAGCATGTATCCCCGCTGTGCCACCTACAGCTGACCCTATACACTGTGCTGAGCTATCCTTGCCCCCACCCCACAGGGACAGCCTGTTTCCCCGCTGTGCCACCTACAGCTGACCCCATACACTGTGCTGAGCTCTCCCTGCCCCCACCCTACAGGGACAGCCTGTATCCCCGCTGTGCCACCTACAACTGACCCCAAACAGGAGCTACGTAGTGCTGGTGCCCACATGTTGGAACATACTTACCGCCCAGCGACTGTCAACTCTCAAATTTCCCACTCTGAACCAAGCGGTGAAATCTAGCTTCTTGTAGTCAGGGGAAAATGAGGGGGCATGCCCGGAAATACCCAGTCACACTTCCACCCTCCATTATAGCGTACAGCTGGGGAGACTAACTGTTTCCCGGCGTCATGACACCCTGACCCTGCCCCCAGCCATACAGCACAGACGCACAGGGAGATGAGTGACAAGCCTTCTGGCCCCATAGAACACTGGTCCCGCCCCGTGCCCGCCCCTCCTCCCTTCTACCAATGTATCCAGGCCGGGGACAAGAAATGTCTTCCGGCCCCATAGCCAACTGGCCCCACCCCCATGCCCGCCCACAGGCACCCATCCATTTACTAAAACCAGTGAGCAGATATTTCATGCTGGCTGGGAGGAGGCTCACTGACCGCAGAATAACCATACCTTCCAACTTTTGAAGATAGGAAGGAGGGACAAAGGCTGCAGCGCTCTATGTGCGCCGGGGGAATTCTAGGCCACGCCCAGACCACACCCATTTCACAACTAATCACACCCATGTCCACTCCCCAACCACACCCATTTAGCACTGCTGATCACACTGACTGGTACTGAGGGCACAGTGGTTGGCATTATGGGATCAGTGGCTGGTATTATGGGCACAGTGGCTGGTACTGTGGGCACACTGACTGGTACTGAGAAAAAGAAAGAACAGAGAGAGAGAAAAAAGAAAACAGAGAGAGAAAAAAGAACAGAGAGAAAGAAAGGGGAAAAAAAGAAAGAACAGGAAAAGAAAGAAAGGAGAGAAAGAAAGAACAGAGAGAAAGAAAGAACAGAAAGAAAGAAAGAGGGGACAGAAAAAAAGTACAGAAAAAAAGAGGGGAAAGAAAGACCAGAGGGAGAGAGAAAGGGGAAAGAAAGAACAGAGAGAAAGAAAGAAAAAAAAAGAGGGGAAAGAAAGAGCAGAGAGAGAAAGAAAGAAAGATGGGAAAGACAGAACAGAGAGAGAAAGAGGGGAAAGAAAGAAAGATGGGAAAGAAAGAAAGAAAAAAGAAAGATGGGAAAGAAAGAACAGAGAAAGAAAGAAAGATGGGAAAGAAAGAACAGAGAGAGAAATAAAGAAAGAAACAGAGAAAGAGGGGACAGAACAAAAGAAACAGAGAGAGAAAAAAAGAAAGAGGGTAAAGAAAGAAAGAACAGAGAGAGAAGAAAGAAAGAAAGAGGGAAAGAATAGAGAGATAGAAAGAAAGATGGGAAAGAAAGAATAGAGAGAGAAAGAAAGAACAGAGAGAGAGAAATAAAGAGGGGAAAGAAAAACAGAGAGAGAAAAAGGAAGAACAGAGAGAAAGAACGGAAAGAAAGATTAGAGAGAAAGAAAGGGAAAAAAGAGAAAGAAAGAACAAGGAGTAATAAAGAACACAGAGAGAAAACAGAGAGAGAAAGAGTGGACAGAAAAAAGAACAGAGAGAAAAAAAGAGGGGAAAGAAATAAAAGAGGAGAGAGAAAGAAAGATGGGAAAGAAAAAAATGAGAAAGAAAGAACAGTGAGCGAAAGGAAGAACAGAGAAAGAAATAACAGAGAGAGAAAGAAAGAACAGAGAGAGAGAAAGAAACAGGGAGAAAGAAAGAAAGATTCTATAAAGATACTATAGCAGCTCTGCTCCCATTGTAGTGCCCAACTGAGCCTCCTGATGCAGGACATATCATGATCCGCTCACATGGCCAATATCCCCGAGTCCAAGGCGATCCCGCTGTCCGCACTGTCGGAGGAGGACACAGTGATGGATCTGAAGCATTCCCTGAAGTGCTTCCATGGATCCGTCACAATCTCCTCCCGAAATTACCTCATTTCCTGTCATCTTCTAGCACGTCACTTCAGGTGGAACGTCATGTGCAAATTTTAAAGTGCTCCTCGGGGCTCCGCCGTGTACTTCTGTGTCCATTGGAAAAGTATGCTCCGGCCAGGACAGTGGGGCAGGCACTCAATATCGGAACTGTCCCACTGGATCTGGGACGGTTGGGAGGTATGAATGCTCCCCACCATACACCTTGTACACGCACGACTCTGCACACCTCATACACACACAGTACCGCTTTGTATGCCTCGTCTACACACGCTTCCACTCCATACACCTCACGCACACATGGCTCCACTCAGTACACACACGGCTTCACTCCGTAAACCTCGTACACATGTGGCTTCGCTCTGTACACCTCGCGCACACACAGCTCCACTCCGTAAACCTCGTACACACGCAGCCACGCTCTGTACACCTCGAACACATGCGGTTCCTGTTGTGAACGTATTGGAGACGACTTCTGGCCTGATATAAGTGAGCTGACCTCCCATGATCCTCGCCAGTGATCAATTGTTCTTCCTGGTCTTGGTTGGAATTCAGCTTGCTTTTCTGCTGTCTCCTGCTTGCATTCAGATAAGTCTCTTTCAGTTTTTTTTACTGTGGTTTGAATTCCTTGCTTTTTGCTGCATTGCTTTTTGTCTTCAGCCGGGTCCCCTTTGGAGGGCTTTGGCTGGTCTCCGTTCATTTTTTGTATTTGTTAATTTGCTCAGTTCTTGTGATATTTTACTGCTGGGTAGCTACGTGTCCACACCATAGATCTGATATAGGTGGTCGAGACCGTGTGGTCTCAGTGTTTTTGGATTCAGAAGTGTTGGAGTTTTTCCTTGGGTTTTTCTGGGTTGCCGACAGTATTCTCTCCTCTGCTGTCCTATCTAGACAGTTTTGGGCCCCAGCGTTTGCTCAATCTATTTTCTGTCTGTGTTCGTATTTTCATCTTGTCTAACCGCCATTATATGATTGGGGGCTTCCTACTCTTTTGGGGTCTACTCTGGGGCAGTTAGCTTTACTCTTTCCATCTTCAGGGATAGCTATCTCCGGCTTTGATGAGGCATCTAGGGCACCGTAGGAGCGTCCCACGGCTGCTTCTAGTTGTGCGGTTAGTTTAGGGGTCTGCAACGTATTGGTTTCCAACCTCTCTGGTGTTAGGCTGCCTATGCGTTTTTTTGCTCCTGTCTCCTCAGCTACCAAAACATAACAGAATCACCGACCATACTGAAATTCTATGGTACTCAATAGAAGGGAAAAAATAGTAAAAAGAAAAAAAAAAGGTTGTCGGAGTTGTCAGCAATTTTTTTTTTGTCTGTTATATTTTTTTTCCTCTTTTTTTCTTCTGGGGCTGAGTCGAGTAGGTATACTTTTCCCCATGTGGTCAAGCATTGGTCCGATCTGGAGCAGCTTGCTTGTAAGTTTGGGATACTGCTATCTATCTTGCGTTTGCTTTGGAAGTAGGAACTCTGCCGGATTTTTTTTTGGGGATCGTCTAATTTGATTAAAAATAACTGTAAGTTGTTTTTTGCTTTGAGGCTAAATCCTCAGGAACAACGCACAGTTCAAATGTCATCTCCCTGTTGCGCGGTGACCCTCAGGATTGGGCCTTTTCCCTGACACCTGGGGATCCTGTTTTGAATGATATTGATGTGTTTTTTCAGGCTCTGGGGTTATTGTGCGATGAACCTAATGTTACTGATCAAGCTGAAAAAACCTTGTTGGCATTGAATCAGGGTCATGAAGCTGCTGAGCTGTATTGTCAGAAATTCAGAAAGTGGGCAGTCCTTACTAAATGGAATGATGATGCTCTGGCAGCTCTTTTTCGGAAGGGTCTAGCAGAGACTGTAAAGGATGTTATGGTGGGATTCCCAGTCTCCTCTGGTCTCAATGACTCTATGTCATTAGCTATTCAAGTTGACAGACGTCTGCGCAAGCATAGAAATATGCGTTAGATTGTGATGCCTTGCGGGCCAGCCCCTGAGCCCATGCAGTGTGATGGAGTGACTTCTGGGGCACAGCGTCATGAATTTCGTAAGCGTAATAAGTTGTGCTACTATTGTGATGACGCTTCTCATGCTATTTCCGTCTGCCCCAAGCGGGGAAGACGTTTTGCGCGCTCAGTTGTTTTGGGTAGGGTTCAGACTAAATTTCTGTTGACTGTTACCTTGATTTGTTCCATGTCTACATTTTCAGCTCAGGCTTTTGTTGAATTAGGGGCAGCTATAAACCTGATGGATTCTGATTTTGCCAAACGTTGTGGTTTTCCTATGATACCCCTGCGGAAGTCTATTCCTTTGCTTGGTATTGATTCTACCCCCTTGGCGGAGAATAAACCCCAGTTTTCTACCCAGGTGATAATGCGGGTTGACTCGTACCACCAAGAGAATTGCAAATTTTTGGTGTTACATAATTTACATGACATTGTTGTACTGGGTTTTCCTTGGTTACAGACTCACAATTCTATTTTGGATTGGAAATCTGCGTCTGTGACCAGTTGGGGTTGACAATGTGTTCGTGCTCACACTTCTGTTTTTTTCTGCCCCCCCAGTCTCAAGATGTTTTTTCTGCCTCCCCCAGTCTCAGGATGTCCCTGACTATTTGACTGATTTTTCTGATGTGTTTAGTGAGAGTAAGTCTGCATCCTTACCCCCTCATAGGAGTTGTGATTGCAGTATTGACTTAGCACCCGGTTGTAAATTTCCCAAGGGTCGGCTCTTTAATTTGTCTGTACCTGAGCATGAGGCTATGCGATCTTATATCAAAGAGTCTTTAGAGAAGGTTCATATCAGACCATCCTCTTCACCCTTGGTCTCTGGCTTTTTCTTTGTGGTCAAGAAGGATGGCTCATTGAGGCCATGTATTTATTATCATCTCCTGAATAAGATCACTGTTAAATATCATTATCCGTTACCCTTGATTTCTGACCTATTTTCCAGAGTGAAGGGTGCTTGTTGGTTTACCAAGCTTGACCTCAGGGGGGCGCATAATCTTATTCGCATCAAGCACTGAGATGAATGGAATACGGCGCTTAATACCCCAGAGGGGCATTTTGAGTACCTAGTGATGCCTTTTGGGCTCACTAATGCCCCTTCCGTCTTCCAGTCATTCATGAACAATATTTTCTGGGATTTCGTGGATAAATTTCTGATCGTTTATTTGGACGATATCTTGATTTTTTCCAATGACTGGGATTCTCATGTGGAACATGTTCTGACTGTATTCCGGATTTTGAGAGAAAACGCATTGTATGTGAAGGGATCAAAATGTCTTTTTGGCGTACAGAAGGTTTCATTTCTGGCATTCATTTTGTCTCTGTCTGTTATTGAAATGGACCCGGTCAAAGTTCAGGCCATTGGTGATTGGGTTCAACCCACTACATTGAAGGCTCTTCAGAGATTTTTGGGTTTTGCTAATTTTTATCGTAAATTTATAGCTAATTTCTCTGGTATTGTGAAACCACTGACTAATTTGACCAAGAAGGGTTCTGATGTAGTGAATTGGTCTCCTGAGGCAGTTTCTGCATTTCAGGAGCTAAAGTGGAAATTCACTTCTGCTCCAGTTCTGCGCCAACCTGATATTTCTCTACCATTTCAGGTGGAGGTTGATGCTTCTGAGATTGGTGCAGGAGCCGTTTTGTCCCAAAGGGATCCGGAGACCTCTAAGAGTAACCCTTGTGCCTTTTTCTCTCGAAAATTTTCCCAGCGGAACGTAACTATGATGTGGGTAATCGGGAGTTATTGGCCATGAAATGGGCTTTTGATGAGTGGAGACATTGGCTGGAAGGAGCCAAGCATCAGGTGGTGGTCCTCACGGGTCATAAGAACCTGGTTTATCTTGAATCAGCCAAGCGACTTAATCCTAGACAGGCCAGGTGGGCCTTGTTTTTCACACGTTTTAATTTTGTGGTCTCTTTTCTCCCGTGCACTAAGAATGTTATAGCGGATGCCCTCTCGAGGAGTTTCTTCCTTGATTCTCCTGAGGTAACTGAGCCTTCTGTTATTCTGAAGGAGGGTGTGGTTCTTTCAGCTATCTCGCCCAATTTGAGACTGGCTTTGGAGAAATTTCAGGAGGATAAACCTGAACGTTGCCCTGCTGGGAAATTGTTTGTCCCAGACCAGTGGAGGAAGAATGTGATGTCTGAGATTCATTGCTCCACGTTGGTTGGCCATCGTTGTATTTTTGGTACCAGAGATTTGATGAGTCGGTCCTTTTGGTGGCCCACTTTGTCTCGTGACGTCAGGGACTTTGTGCAGTCCTGTGGAACTTGTTCTCGGTCCAAACCTTGCTCTCGCTCTAGTGGTTTGTTAATGCCATTGCCTGTGCCCAAGAGGCCATGGACCCATATCTCTATGGATTTTATTTCCGACCTCCCTGTCTCTCAGAGAATGACCGTTATTTGGGTGATCTGTGATAGGTTTTCCAAGATGATACATCTTGTGCCACTACCTAAGTTGCCAACCTCCTCTGAGTTGGAGCCCTTATTTTTTCAACAGGTGGTTCGGTTGCACGGCATTCCAGAGAACATTGTGTCTGACAGAGGAGTCCAGTTTGTGTCCAGATTTTGGAGGACATTTTGTTCCAAACCGGGAGTTCAGCTGTCTTTTTCCTCTGCATTCCACCCTCAGACCAATGGACAGACTGAGAGAACAAACGAGACCTTGGAGACTTATTTGAGATGTTTTGCATCTGCTGATCAAGATGACTGGGCATCCTTTTTTGCCTTTGGCTGAGTTTGCTTTGAATAATAGGGCTAGTTCTGCCACCTTGATGTCACCATTTTTCTGCAATTTCAGGTTTCATCCTCGATTTTCTTCAGGGCAGGTGGAGGCTTCTGTCTGTCCTGGTGTTGACTCTATTGTGGAGAGAATGCAGCAGATTTGGGATCAAGTAGTGGATAAGCTGTCTCTCTCAGGAGAAGGCCCAGCGGTTTGCCAACCGACATAGGACTGATGGTCCTTGATTTAAAGTGGGTGACTTGGTTTGGTTGTCCTCAAAAAATATCCCTATGAGGGTTGCATCTCTAAAATTTAAGCCAAGGTTCATTGGACCTTATAAGATCATGGAGATTATTAATCCTGTTTCCTTCCGTTTGCTTCTTCCAGGAACATTCAAGATGCTCAATGTAGTTCACAAATCTTTATTGAAGAGATTTGTCGAGCCAGTGGTTCCTATGGCTGCGCCTCCTGATCCTGTTTTGGTTGAGGGCAATTTGGAGTATGTGGTTGAGAAGATATTGGATTCTCGTTTGGCCAGGCGGAGACTCCAGTACTTGGTGAAGTGTAAAGGCTATGGTCAGGAGGACAATTCTTGGGTGTTTGCTACTGACATTCAGGCTGAAAGACTGGTCCGTGCCTATCACCGAGTTCATCCTGATCGTCCTGGTGGCACAAGTGAGGGTTCGGTGACCACTTCTCAAGGGGGGGTACTGTTGTGAACGTATTGGAGATGACTTCGGAGCTGAAGCTCCCACTGGTGGTTGCTGAGGGTATTGAACCTATGTGAAACACCAAGAGTCCAACACCTGCAGCTGAGGAGTGGTTGTCAGGTGATACTGAGTGGCCTGATATAAGTGAGCTGACCTCCCATGATCCTCGCCGGTGATCAATTGTTCTTCCTGGTCTAGGTTGGATTTCAGCTTGCTTTTCTGCTGTCTCCTGCTTGCATTCAGATAAGTCTCTTTTAGTTTTTTTCACTGTGGTTTGAATTCCTTGCTTTTTGCTGCATTGCTTTTTGTCTTCAGCCGGGTCCACTTTGGGGGCTTTGGCTGGTCTCCGTTCATTTTTTGCATTTGTTAATTTGCTCAGTTCTTGTGATATTTTACTGCTGGGTAGCTACGTGTCCACACCATAGATCTGATATAGGTGGTCGAGACCGTGTGGTCTCTGTGTTTTTGGATTCAGAAGTGTTGGAGTTTTTCCTAGGGTTTTTCTGGGTTGCCGACAGTATTCTCTCCTGTGCTTTCCTATCTAGACAGTTTTGGGCCCAGCGTTTGCTCAATCTATTTTCTGTCTGTGTTCGTATTTTCATCTTGTCTAACCGCCAATATATGTTTGGGGGCTTCCTACTCTTTTGGGGTCTACTCCGAGGCAGTTAGCTTTCCTCTTTCCATCTTCAGGGATAGCTATCTCTCCGGCTGTGACGAGGCGTCTAGGGCACCGTAGGAACGTCCCACGGCTGCTTCTAGTTGTGCGGTTAGTTTAGGGTCTGCAACCTATTGGTTTCCAACCTCTCTGGTGTTAGGCTGCCTATGCGGTTTTTTGCTCCTGCCTCCTCAGCTACCAAAACATAACAGATTCCGCTCCGTAAACCTTTTACACATGCGGCTTTGCACCATACACACGCGTTTTCACTACGTACACACATGGCTCTGCTCCGCTCCATACACACACAGCTCAAGCACGGAGCCCTATGTGTACGAAGTGTATGGAGCTGAGCAGCTCAGCTCCGTACACTTCGCACACACAGGGATCCGTTTCGTATGCCACATACACACACAGCACTGCTACATCCACCTTGTACACACATGGTTCCGCTCCATACACCTCGTACACACATGGCTCCGAACCATACACACGCGTTTCCACTCCATACACCCCATACACACATGGCTCTGCTCCGCTCTGTACACACACAGCTCAAGCATGGAGCCCTTTGTGTACGAAGTGTACAGAGCTGAGCGGCTCAGCTCCGTACACTTCGTACACACAGTGCTCCATTTCGTACTCCCTGTACACACACAGCACTGCTACATTAACCTCATACACACACGGCTCCGCTCCATACACCTCGTACACACATGGCTCTGCTCCGCTCCGTACACACAAGACTCAAGCGCGGAGCCCTGTGTGTACGAAGTGTACGGAGCTGAGTGGCTCAGCTCTGTACACTTTGTACAAACAGCGTTTCATTTCGTACGCCCCGTACACACACAGTACTGTTACATCCACTTCGCACACACACGTCTCCGCTCCGTACACCTCGTACACACATGGCTCTTCTCTGTAGACCTCGCACATACACGACTCCGCTCTGTACACCTCGTACACACACGGCTCCATTCCGTACACCTCGCACACACACGGCTCTGCTCCGTACACCTTGCACACGCATGGCTCTGCTCCGTACACCTCGCACATGCACGGCTCTGCTCCGTACACCTCGTACACACACAGCTCTGCTCTGTACACCTCGCACACACACGGCTCCGCTCCATACACCTCGCACACACACGGCTTCGCTCCGTACACCTCGTACACACACAGCTCCGCTCCGTACACCTCGTACACACGGCTTTGCTCCATACACCTCACACACACACAGCTCTGCTACATCCACACTGTAAACCCCTCCTGACCCCGCACATAAACTTACCCTCATCCAGCACCATGACAACCAGCACAGCAGAGACCTACATACACTGAGCCTGACCATGTGAAACCTAACTCTTCCCCTCCTGTGACCTCATTACAGGTCCTGCTCGCACATAAGAGGACAGCCCAGTGACGTTATTGCTCTGCTGTAAGAAGCTGAAGTGGAGAGCTGGGAGGGCGACGATAGGGTACAAGGGGGGCGTGGCGGCTTCTCTCACTGCGGGACACATAATGTCCCGACCGGGACAGCGGGTGGGAGGATAAGAATTGGGACTGTCCCACTCAATTCGGGACAGTTGGGAGGTATGGAATAACCTCAGTCACGTCACCAGCGGTCCCTGAGCCTGCGCTCACCAGCTGATTCCTGGCCATGTCACACAGCTCCACGCGCATCCCCATCCATGTTAGCCGGTCACATGATGTGTCTCCCGGCGCACAGCGACACCCCCTCCCCCTCAGTCAGCCAGCAGAGCACAGGGGGGTGAATGGATAAACCGCCCCCCCACCTTACACGTCGCCCATTCTAGTGATTTGGGGGTGCTTTTAAGTAATTTTTTTTACACGGTCAGCCTCCGGGGGTGCCCTGATCCTAAGGCACACAATTAAAATTCTGTCTGTGACGAAAAGTCATTTCTTTCGTCGCAGTGGAATGTATATGCTTGCAGTAGAATCAGCTAAGTATTCCTAAGACTTTTCCCACAAAAACGCATCATTACCGCATCAATACCACATCTGGTATTTCAAAAATCACAAGTGTTTTTGGCAGGAAAATCTGAGGAATCCTTAGCTGATGCTAATACACACATTAACGTTCCACTGCGATGCAAAAATACCCGGAAAACGGGGTCAGAGTGACTTTTTCTTCACAGATCGAATTTTCAGTGTGTGTTAGTGTGTGTGAGTGCGCGCGCGCTATTAAAAAGGCATATGCGAGCCTCTGACAACCTGCCCCCAGGCTCTTCCAGCCTCTGACAACCTGGGGAGTCCAGAACTGGCTAACGTCCTACCTATAAGTATACTCCGTTAGCCAGTTCTGGAGGAACTGTAATGAGGGGGAGTCCAGAACTGGCTAACGGCCTAACTTCAAGCATACCCCGTTAGCCAGTTCTGGAGGAACTTTTAAGCAAGGGGGAGTCTAGAACTGGCTAACAGCATACATAAATGTGCGGGCTGTTAGCCAGTTATAGAGAAACGCCTTTTTTATGGAACCGGGGGTGCGTGTGCTGCAATAAATGGAAAACGACCAAGGCTAGGCAGAAAAAAAGCACGCCGTTGTGTTTCCGGTGAAATTCTCCATAAGTTTGACGTATCACACACGTGGGGAAAGACGTTGTATACCCCCCCACACAATGTCAAATTGGCCAACGTTTCCATCTTTTCGCTGGATAGCTCCGCAGCCTAAGCTCACAGCCACTAGCCATTCTGGGGGGTAAAAACCAAGGGAATTCCCCAGATGCCCGGTCTCGCTTTGCCTGGCTGCGACTCGCAGTTTCAGAGATAGGAGACCGCGACCGCGAGCTCCCCATCAATGCCTACTGTCATGTTGAGAGCTCCTCCAGCCTCTGTCAACCTGCCCCCCCCGGGCTCCTCCAGCCTCTGACAACCTGCCCCAGGCTCTTCCAGCATGTGCCATGTCTGGGGCCACTGTGCCATGTCTGGAGTCCCTTTCTTGAGTATATCACTCAATCCTGTGCGATGTCTGGGGCCACTTGCGCTGTCTGTTGCTTCATGTGCAGTCTCTGCACCCCCTGTGCGCTGCCTGGGCCCCAGTGTGCTGGCTGGGGTCCCTGTGCACTGACTAGGGCCCTGTTATTAAGTTTATCACTCAAGGTTTCTCAAAAGCATGAAAAATTTGATCTACTATACCCGGGGTATAATCTGGCCTAGGCCACTTTAACCCCGGGTATATTCTGGGCGGGGGGGGTTAATCTGGCCTGTTACATCGGTTCTGTGACTGCTTCTCTTCAACCACAAGTCCCAGCAACCCAGTTTTGGTGTCCTTTTGCAGAGGAGACTCTCAGCATTGGTGTAATCGTGTGTATATATAGTGCATATAATACGGAGAGGTGAAAGCACTAGTGTATAGTGGATGTGCAGTGTATATAATATGCTTAAATACTATAAAGACATACTGATAGGGACCTTAGATTGTGAGCCCTGATGGGGACAGTGTTGCTGATATATGTACAGCGCTATGAAATTAATGGTGAATACATTTTTTTTTCACTTACAACACCATTAATCCGATAGCGATGTACATATATTAACACAGTGATGAGGGCCCAATGCCATCACATCGGGCGGGTTCTGTGGCGCTGGCTACCTCAGCCAACCCCGAGGGCCTTTTCTCTCTCCCATCCTCTAGTGGGCCATCTCTCATACCTCTATATTATACAAAGATGGCGGTAGAGTGAGCAAGTGTGCATGCACACTCATAGATCCGCAGTGGGGGTGTAGCATTTGTTCGTGTCAATTTTGGCACCACTGTCAGTACTGCATAGTGGGATCGTACTGCCAGCGAGCGCCACAGAACTTGTGCAGCATATGTGTCCAGGATAGTGCATCTTCCTAACAAAATATTTAGAATTGAGAGTCCTCAGTGGTTGATACCTTTTAATGGCTAACTGAAAAGATGGTGACAAATTGCATGTTTTCGAGACTGCTCAGGTCTCTACATCAGGTAAAGACTAATAAAAAATCTGAAAAATCACATATTTATGCACAACACAGCACAAAAATAACACAATAGTTAAGACAAGTGACGTGAAGCAGAATTGTCATTACAGGAGAGGGATACATATTGGAACGGTTCATAGATAAGGAGTGTGAAACTTTTATTGCCCTCTGATTGGGGTCTGGTTCTGTGTTGTGTGATGACCCCAGAAGAATTTGCTTTTCTGGCCTTCTGGGGTCATCACACAACACAGAACCAGACCCCAGAGGGCAATAAAAGTTTCACACTCCTTATCTATGAACTGTTCCAATATTTATCCCTCTCCTGTAATGACAATTCTGCTTCACGTCACTTGTCTTAACTATTGTGTTATTTTTGTGCTGTGTTGTGCAAAAATATGAAATTTTTCAGATTTTGTATTAGTCTTTGCAGCTTTTGAGATTACTCAGGTCTCTTCATCAGGCATTTTGTTACCATCTTTTCAGTTAAGCCATTAAAAGGGACTCTCAATGCTAAATATACTAAGATATACATCTTTCCTGTATCTTCCTAACAAGGCATCTTGGAGGCTGCTGCAACATGCATTTATTATCAGTGGTAACAGACATATTCAGATGCTAAATATGGCCAAATATATTGGATAAACACTACACCCCACTAATATACTAGAGAGGCAAACAAAATCACGGCAAACTTTTACATTTTATTTGTGGAAACAGTGATGAGGCCTAGGCAAAATACATTTAATGCAGAAACAAAATACAAGGAAAAAAACAGCAGAGATTGGCATTGGTTACATTTTGAAGCATTCAACCTGTGGAGAGAAAAAAAAGACAAATTAAAAAAATATTGCACAATGCAGTATACTATAAAGGTAAATAGTGTGTGTTTGGGTATAGAGTACAGAAAGGCGATTGCATCGGTGTGATAGCTTGTATTCCTAGTGTGTATTATGTATAGATAGTGTGTATAATACGGAGGGGTGAACGCACCAGTGTAATGGTGCCTATGTAGTCTACAGTCATGGCCAAAAGTTTTGAGAATGACACAAATATTATATTTTCACATGATCTGCTGCCCTTTGGTTTTTATGTGTGTTTGACAGATGTTTTTATCACAGACAGAAATATAATAATTGCAAACATATGAGTAACAAAAGCTTATATTGACAGTTAGAATGAGTTAATACAGCAAGTCAATATTTGCAGTGTTGACTAGTGTTGAGCATTCCGATACCGCAAGTATCGGGTATCGGCCGATATTCGCTGTATCGGAATTCCGATACTTAGTTCCGATATTTTTCCTATATCGTATACCGGAATCGGAAGTTCCCATAATTCTTTGAGAGGCAGTGTGATTTTAGTCAGCCAATGAGGAATCCTACGAAGTGTGGGCACATCCTGTAATGCTGCGGTCATCTTAACTAATGGCATGGCTGTGATTGGCTGCTGAAATGATGTCAGAATGCACTATAAAAGGCGCCCCTCCATTTTAGCGTCACTGTGCTGTGAACTCAGATAGGGACAGAACGCTGCTCTGCTGACTCTGAGGAACAGTTAGAGATTGTGATTTTGTGTACTGTGCTCTAGGCAGACTAGTTTACCAACCGCTGTGTAAAGCTTCCTTTTGCCTTGCAGTGTTTTTTAACAGCTCTGTGCAAGGTGTGTGTGTGAGAGTGCAGTGACGCTGCAGTTTGCTCTGCATCCAACGCTGTCTGTAGGCATCTGCAGTGTCACTCACTGACTCTTTTTTTTCTTTAGTGTATTCTAGTGCTCCATTCAATAGAATTATAGTGTGATGCGCTCCATCCGTATACAATACATAGTTGCAACACTATAGAAGTACAGAAGGAGCCTTTCACAATAGTGAACAGTTTGTTTCAGTGTTCACTGCAGTCTGTGAGGTATTTTTATTTTTTTTTTAAATGCAGATCACGCTCCATACTTCTTTAACCACCGCTGCGTGTCTCTGCTGAGTGTCTGTCACTGGTCATCCTTGTCTTTTCTAAATTGGTGCTGCTTATTCTATTTTCAATTACTAAAATCTATTAGTGTGACGCCTTCCATCAAAATACAATACATTGCTTGAACTAATAGAAGTCACAAAAAGGCCTTTCACAGCAAGTGAACATGTTGTGTTCACTGTTCACTCTAGTCTGAGGTTTAAATTTTTGGTAGGAGTGTAGATCCCGCTCCACTTACTTCAACCACCGCTGCGTGTACTCTGCTGAGTGTCTGTCACTGGCTCATCCTTGTCATTTTTCTAAAATGGTGCTGCTTTATTCTATTTTCAATTTACTAAAATCTATTAGTGTGACGCTCTTCCATCAAAATACAATACATTGCTTGCAAACATAATAGAAGTCCACAAAAAGGCCTTTCACAGCAAGTGAACAGTTGTGTTCACTGTTCACTCTAGTCTGAGGTTTAAATTTTTGGTGGGAGTGTAGATCCCGCTCCACTTACTTCAACCACCGCTGCGTGTACTCTGCTGAGTGTCTGTCACTGGCTCATCCTTGTCATTTTTTCTAAAATTGGTGCTGCTTTATTCTATTTTCAATTTACTAAAATCTATTAGTGTGACGCTCTTCCATCAAAATACAATACATTGCTTGCAAACATAATAGAAGTCCACAAAAAGGCCTTTCACAGCAAGTGAACAGTTGTGTTCACTGTTCACTCTAGTCTGAGGTTTAAATTTTTGGTAGGAGTGTAGATCCCGCTCCACTTACTTCAACCACCGCTGCGTGTACTCTGCTGAGTGTCTGTCACTGGCTCATCCTTGTCATTTTTCTAAAATTGGTGCTGCTTTATTCTATTTTCAATTTACTAAAATCTATTAGTGTGACGCTCTTCCATCAAAATACAATACATTGCTTGCAAACATAATAGAAGTCCACAAAAAGGCCTTTCACAGCAAGTGAACAGTTGTGTTCACTGTTCACTCTAGTCTGAGGTTTAAATTTTTGGTAGGAGTGTAGATCCCGCTCCACTTACTTCAACCACCGCTGCGTGTACTCTGCTGAGTGTCTGTCACTGGCTCATCCTTGTCATTTTTTAAAATTGGTGCTGCTTTATTCTATTTTCAATTTACTAAAATCTATTAGTGTGATGCTCTTCCATCAAAATACAATACAGTGCTTGCAAACATAATAGAAGTCCACAAAAAGGCCTTTCACAGCAAGTGAACAGTTGTGTTCACTGTTCACTCTAGTCTGAGGTTTAAATTTTTGGTAGGAGTGTAGATCCCGCTCCACTTACTTCAACCACCGCTGCGTGTACTCTGCTGAGTGTCTGTCACTGGCTCATCCTTGTCATTTTTCTAAAATTGGTGCTGCTTTATTCTATTTTCAATTTACTAAAATCTATTAGTGTGACGCTCTTCCATCAAAATACAATACATTGCTTGCAAACATAATAGAAGTCCACAAAAAGGCCTTTCACAGCAAGTGAACAGTTGTGTTCACTGTTCACTCTAGTCTGAGGTTTAAATTTTTGGTAGGAGTGTAGATCCCGCTCCACTTACTTCAACCACCGCTGCGTGTACTCTGCTGAGTGTCTGTCACTGGCTCATCCTTGTCATTTTTCTAAAATTGGTGCTGCTTTATTCTATTTTCAATTTACTAAAATCTATTAGTGTGACGCTCTTCCATCAAAATACAATACATTGCTTGCAAACGTAATAGTAGTCCACAAAAAGGCCTTTCACAGTAAGTGAACAGTTGTGTTCACTGTTCACTCTAGTCTGAGGTTTAAATTTTTGGTAGGAGTGTAGATCCCGCTCCACTTACTTCAACCACCGCTGCGTGTACTCTGCTGAGTGACTGTCACTGGCTCATCCTTGTCATTTTTCTAAAATTGGTGCTGCTTTATTCTATTTTCAATTTACTAAAATCTATTAGTGTGACGCTCTTCCATCAAAATACAATACATTGCTTGCAAACATAATAGAAGTCCACAAAAAGGCCTTTCACAGCAAGTGAACAGTTGTGTTCACTGTTCACTCTAGTCTGAGGTTTAAATTTTTGGTAGGAGTGTAGATCCCGCTCCACTTACTTCAACCACCGCTGCGTGTACTCTGCTGAGTGTCTGTCACTGGCTCATCCTTGTCATTTTTCTAAAATTGGTGCTGCTTTATTCTATTTTCAATTTACTAAAATCTATTAGTGTGACGCTCTTCCATCAAATACAATACATTGCTTGCAAACATAATAGAAGTCCACAAAAGGCCTTTCACAGCAAGTGAACAGTTGTGTTCACTGTTCACTCTAGTCTGAGGTTTAATTTTTGGTAGGAGTGTAGATCCCGTTCCACTTACTTCAACCACCGCTGCGTGTACTCTGCTGAGTGTCTGTCACTGGCTCATCCTTCACATTTTTCTCGAATTGGTGCTGCTACATTCTATTTCAAATAATTCAAATCTATTACTGTGACGTGCTTCCATCCGTATACAATACATTGGTTTCAAACAATATAGAAGTACACAAAGGGGCCTTTCACAGCTAGTGAACATGGGTTTTTTAATTTTTAACTAAAATATGTATTTTTTCAAATGACACAAATATAAGTAATGTTGAAGAGGAATAGTCCTACATCCATTGTTTGCACAATATTACAGGTGTACATTACGTCCCTTAATCAACAATGTATTATTATATTTACTTGTATGCTTTTTTTAAAAGCCAAGAACACAGAAGGATAACCTTCGCACTGCAGCTGTTGTCAAAGTTCAACCCACATTATGCACTTCCAACATTGCAGCATTTGAGGCATGATGTGAGTTGGATTTGTCAAAGTTATGGAGTGACAAGGTTCACCATCACTACCCTATAGCATAAGTATGCTTTTGTGTTAGCATTTGTGTTAGACATGTGGATATCTGCCATAATATGTCACAATTATTTAGTTACAGATTTGTTACCAACAGTAATCATTGAATGGTTTTAAATGTGAGGTTTCACTTGTTTACAGCTTAGAAATAAGTGTGTAGCCTGATATCTATGTGTAGCACTAGCCACTTTTAACATGTCATGTTTTTTTCAACATGTGTAGCTAGGTAGCAGTAATTTTTGCCGGGCACACACAGGGAACAGCAGGCGTTACTGAACCCCACAAACACATCATCATTGTTTGATCTGTGCATCCAACACTTTTGAGCCCAGGGTCAAGGAGGGTGTAGGCTGAGGGCCCAGTATGAGTGTTTGAACTTTTAATTTGAACTTTAATTTGGAGTTTAGCAGCATTAATTTTGTCAGACACACAGCAGGGGAACAGCAGGCGTTACTGAACCCCCACTATCACTATAGCTTGTGTATTGGTCTGTGGACACGACACTTCTGAGCAGCAACTGGCAGTGTTGTAGCCCGGGAGTATAGCTCAGGTGGTAGAAAGATGAACATAACAGGAGACATGGAAACGTTGCAACCCTTAGTTAAACTTAAACCGGCGCAAATTGGGATCCATGCCTGTTCTTTTTAGAAATAAGCCGTTTAATTACGGAGGAAGT
>JARQOD010007845.1:0-37892 GCA_033576555.1 Oophaga sylvatica
CTCCTCGTAAAACTTTACCACCCTCGCTAAAGTTCAAAACTAAATCCGGATTCATATAAGGGGGGATTGTGTAAATATATATGGACTCATTGCATGTCCACGGGTTGTTTGATATTGTTTTTGGGTGTTTTGCTGTTTCACAAAACATTATTTGCATTCAAAGAAACCCGTCTCTGATTGTTCATTGCCCCACGCTATCAAACCCGATTTCCTACAAAAAATAAACAATATTCCACCAAAAAAAGGTCTGCTGGGCAATGAAGGAACACGGCAACAAATTGTTCACCATAGTTAACTCCTTGCAGCAGGAGGTGGCGGCTGACCAAATCAATTAGAGACTGGGTCTCGGTTAACCACAATGCCAGGGTTTGGTCAGGCTCCCAAATCACGTTCAGGTTAGGAGTCCTGGAGGCCTACCTACTGAGCCACCTCTTCCACCAATGCCCAAATTGCCTCCATTCGTTTTAATGGGGACCGAAGTCAATTCCGTGGGGTTTTTTAATCAATTTATTATTTTTTGAGTACAGCCCCTCTACCGGTCCTGATAGATCTAAGTTCTATTATTATTATTTGTACACCGTCACTGGCTTGGCAAACCATGGTTAAAGTCAGATACCCGTCTAAATAATTTGGACAATTTCGGCACCATCCAAATTTCACCCCCCCCGTTAACCGCTAATCCCTTCTTTCCTTCCCGGAACGGTCTCAAAAAAAGACTGAATTAAAAAAATTATGTGGACACCCAGTGGAAAACAAGCTTAAACCAACTTTAGAAAATTGCAAATGCAACAAGGAAGCTAGCTCGTTCAAACCCCCAATTTGAATTTATACAGAACTTGGTACTTATTGAAACCTTTAACTAACCAGACAAGAAAAAGGGCCGCTTAAATCGCATTACAAAACCCCTTCCGGAAACCACTCAAAAACCCCGGAGGCGAGAGGTGCCAGCAGGTGGACTCACGCAGAGACTGAGAAAAAACCCCGAACACCTCTCCTAGCGCTTATTTTCTATTTTCAATCGGACCATTCCTCACAATTTCCTAAATGTCCTAGGCACCAAACAAGGGTTGGCGGTAGTAGGGATTATGATAACACAGAGCTGGTCGAAGTTTCGGAAACCATCACCACTAAGCGGTTTTTCCCCCAATACTGATCCGACTTCCCCTAAAGATCAGGGGAAAATATTCACATTGTTCTTCCTATACAGATTCAGTGGGAGAACAGTGGATATCAAGTTCTGCCATGATAGACTCTGGGCAGGTGGGAATTTCAGGATTCTTCTTTTGCAAAGGAACATGGTATAAAGACACAACTAAGAGCTTCACCAATCACTATGGAAACGGTGGAGGGTTTTCCCCATTAGTTTCGGACCATAATCGGGAGACATGCCCTGGAGTGTAAGATGGAACCAGACCACAAAAACCTTTCATTCTGTTAATAATCTTCCCCATTTTCCTTTAATTTTAGGAACCCTGGTTACGGCACAAAATCCAATCATCAATTTGGGAAACAAGGAATAACCTTTTCCCTCCCAATGCAGTTCACCATCATCCAACGTAAGCGGCTCCATTACCCAGAACTTGGAAGAGGATACAGGTACCTCTCTCCCTCTGATAATCAGAATTCTCAGACATTTGTGAAAAAGGAAGGAATCAACTTCCCCCACATAGACCGTATGACTCCCCAAGAATTGCTTCCGGACACGATTCCTTTGCCATTTTACCCCGTGGCGGCTCCAATTAAAATCTTTAACGAGAGAAATAGATAGAATTTAGCCAGGGTTTATCCACCATCTTCTCACCACGGGAGCTCCAATATTCTTTTGTAAAGAAAAGGATGGTACTCTAAACCCGCATTGACTACCGGAGTTAAAAAGGTAACCATTCGTAACGAACCCGTTCCCCCAAATTCCCAGAATTGTTGGAAAAGTTCGCCAGGCCAAATATTTACCAAATTAATTTTTCTGGGGCATATAATTTACTCCTATACGGCCCGGAGACAAGGAAGACACTTTTAATGCCGGATGGACATTTTGAATATTTGGGGCCATTCGGACCGTAACGCTCCGCTGCTTTTTCAACATTTAGCCAAACATTTTCAGGGATTTATTGGACCAATATTTGGGTAATTTACCTTATGACATCTAATCTTTTCTGACTCCTTACAGGAACATCAAACAGCAAACCGTACTTAACTTTGAGAGATAACTTTGTAATCAAGCCGAAAAGTGGATTCCATTGTTCGAAATTCAATTTTAGGCTATTTACTCCCCCCTCAGGATTGAATTGGAGTCCAGCAAGATCCGGCAATCTTGCGGCCGGTACCAGGAAACATTAAGGAGTACAACGATTCATTGGCTTTTGCTAACTTTATAGACGGTTTTCCGAAATTTTTCAAAATTGTCCTCCCTCACTCTCCCACCAAAAGGGAAAAGTTTAATGGTCTTCGCAAGCTCAGGAAGCCTTTAACGCCTGAAGGGTTTTTTAAACCACCTCCAATATTGATGCATCCGGATCCTGCACAGCCCTTTTAATCGTGGAGGGGGACCGCTGACGTGATTGGGAGCTACCCTCACAACGTACCGGAGACAAAGTTTGCTGCACCCTTGCCTTCTTCTCTCCCTAGGTTATCTTCTGCAAACTTAACTTGAGTGGCAATAAGGAATTTGGCAATTTTTTCTGCCTTTAAAGGAATGGAACACCATTTGCAGGGGGCAACCACAGTAGTAGTACCACGGATCACGCAATTTGAATTCCTTAAGTCTGCCAGGTTCTTTCTCCTCGACAAGCAAGGTGAGTTTTTTCTTTAACCATTTTTAAATTTTTTTATTTCACCGCCCGGTTCACTAATGGAAAGCGACCATTTCCCGAACCATACCGTGGATTCCGTGCCTGGGACCCCGTCGAAGACCATCTTGTCGAGGGCCATTTCGTTGAGTGCTCCGAACCGGGACTTTGGCAGGAATCAAGCTGGCCTAGACGGTGACTATTTTTGCAGCTCCACCTAACAAGTAATTTGTCCTTGGAATGGTGTGTGGTTAGAATCGAGTTTTATGTCCCAGAGGCTGTAAGACTTTCGATTCTCAAATTGGTCCACACCTAAATTGGCTGGTCATAGGGGGGACAGAAACGCAGGAATTTTAACCTTTTTTTTTTGGGCCTACCTGCTTAAGGAGTGAATGACTATTCCGCCCCTTTGAAGTTTGGCCCGGTACAAGGTTCCCCCCGCGTTTCACCTACTGGCTTCTTAAACCGCTACCTTACCCTCTCGCCCTTGGGGTCTATTTCGATGGACTTTTTGTGGAGTTACCCCCCGGGGGTAAAAATACATTTTTGGTGGTAAATCGTTTAACGAAAGCTGCCATTTCATCCGTGGCTGGTCTTTCCCTCCCTACAAAGACAGTAATCATTTATCCAAACATTTCCGGCTGCATGGGGGGCCAGAGACATCATTTCTGCCGGGAATACAATTTACCTCTAGATTTTGGAAAGGATTTGTTCTGGCGCCCACATTAATGTTTGCTTGTCTTCTGCATACCATCCTCAGACCAACGGGCAGACCAACGAACAATCAAACCTTGGAGCAATATCTACGCGTTACCCCCAGCATTTGCAGGCGATTGGCTGAAGCTACTTCCCTAGCGAATTTTCTTACAACAACTCCCAAAGCAGTTCCACGAAGGTAACCCCTTTTTTTTTGCCAACCTGGGTTACATCCAATATTTTGCCTAGGTCTCCGGTTACGATTTCGGTACCAGCGGTTAAGACAGGTGACGGCGTTCACAAACTTGAAGTTTGAAGGACCCCGACCACGCAAGGAGCGTTACAAGAAGGCGGCCGAAATTCCGGAAACCAGCACCTATGTATAAGGTGGAACCATTTGGTTGTCCACCAAGAATCTAAAATTGGGTGTTCCTTCCAGAAACTGGGACAAAATTCATCGGTCCATTCAAGATCACTGGGATTGTGAGCTCTGTTGCCTGTCGTTAAGCTACCACGGACTTTAAAAAGTACACCCATATTTCAGTTTCCTTATTAAAACCAGTCCTCCTAACACTTTTCAGGACGTATCGTACCTCCCCCTCCACCATGTTGGTTGATGCGAAAACAATTTGGGTACAGGATATTGTTAATTCGAGACTTCATAAAACCGGCTTCTACTGTTAGATGGCAAGGTTACCCCCAAAAGATTCTTGGGAACCAGTAATAACATCAATGCGCCTCTGAAATTCCATTTCACGAGATACCCGGCGCCCCTGGTCCCAACCGTCCGAGCCGTTTTAGGGGGGAGTAATGTCAGTATTCGGGTTTTCTAGGAACTTTGTCAATCATTTGCCCTTTGTTAAAATGGATTTGCTGTTTTTGTGCCCACTTCCTGTTCGTTTGTTTAAAGCCTGGCTCAGGTGTTGGTTTCACTGCGGAAATTCTCTTCCGTTTCCTGCAACCCACTCTTTGTTCCCACCAGAACTTTTTTATTACCAGGAAAGTGCATAGCCTTACTTCAGGGTTTCTCACCACACATTTCTACCCATGGCTCTGGACTTCTCTGCATAGTAAGTTGCACAAAGTTACTTGTTTACCTAAACTGTTGACTTGGAATTTACCCTTTGGTTCACCCATCTGAAAAAACTGTTTTTCTGAACTGTTGCTGTTTAACCCTTTGGCATTACCTCTGGGAGAGCTTGGAACTGTTACTGGAACCTTACGAAAAATTTAACTTTTGTTGACTTCCGAATTAGCCACAACGAGATTAACTTGTTCCTGGACCTTCCGTGTTTTTTCAACCTGGATCTGACTCTTCACACACCACAGTGTGTAAATCCAGCCAGTTACTGTGCTCAGATTACCTTGTGGCACATTTGTGTGAGGACTCCGCGTAAGAACTTTAACCACCCTCGCTAAGGGTTCAAAACTTATAATCCGGATTCATATAATGGACTTTTGTTAATTTAAAAGGCCCATTGCATTTCACTACGGGTTTTTGAATATTTTTTTTGGGTGTTTTGCTGTTTCACAAATACATTATTTTCATTCAAAAAACCGCTCTGATTGTTCCTTGCCCCAGCTACAGAATCCTCGAGTTTCCTAAATAGTATTACAACCCCGCTTATACACACCAAAAAAGTTTTCCCAAGTTTTTTGTGGCAAAATTTAGGGGGTCGGCTTTAAAAACGGTCGGCTTATACATAGTATATACGGTATGTAGAAAAAATATCAATGGCCTTTTAGAGCTAAATCTTTTATTTTACTATTCTATTCATACAGTCTTTAACAGTTTTTTCATTGAAAACACAATTGCAATTAGTACTTTGATTGCAATAAAGAATCACTTTAACTTATTTTCAAGAATTATTTTTTTTATTTAAACAAACTTTGTTAAGCACACCACTTTAAGGTGTTACCTGGATTACCCATTTTAATGAAGGTTTTTATTGATTAGTATAAATTATGTGACCAAAATTTGGAGTCAAACAATTATAAAGACTGTTTCCATTTTCATCCGAATAGTGGGGCATTTTTCCACTACTCTGTGGCTGTCAGCGGCAATCATGTTTTACTTAGCACTTTAATCTTTTACAGACCATTTCATTTTTATTAAAGAACTGCAATGTATCTGTAAAAATCGATGCCTAATGAGGTCCCGCATGGCAACGATTTTACTCTGATTTCAAAAGAAAAACACAGGGCAATTTTTTTCTCACACCGAATACAGCTAGAAAAAAATGCCGACAGCATTGAATAATATCGTTTGAGTGCAATCTGATTTTTTATTTTGATTGCCCTCGTCCGAGTTATACAACCACTGTGGTTTTTCTGGTCCAATTCATATGCTTAACAATTATTCAAAAATGCTCACTTCTTTAACAGTCAATTTTTGTTCAAATTTTAAAGCAGCTTCAAAGGTATTGAATTATATAAAAAGTAAATGTACTTATATTTGAAAAAAAATCATTTCTGTCAAATATTTTTCTATTCAGCGGAAGCATTTGTTTAAAAAAAATTGTCACAAACGAATGACGTAAAAAGTTAAAAAATAACAAAAACAATTTGCCCCCTAAAAAAAAACAAACGGGGAAACATGCTTCAAGGCAGCGGGATAACAAACCGTTCTTTCCATTAGCTCCACGGAGCATTTAGGCCGCGCACACTAACCCACTAAAAAAACTACCTTTTATCAGTCGATGTCCCTGCAAAATGTCATGAAACCCATCCGTTTGGCATCCGATTTTCCGGGAATGAGCGATTTGTCGCATTCCGTACTTGAACATTTCCCATTTACATCCACGACCGTTTTTTTGTTGCAGCTTACCAAAATGGATCAATAACGTTTTTTAAGGCCTGATACTATTTAATCATCAGCCAGAGCCATATTTAAAGGCTCTGCAACGGGGTCAACCCTCCCCACCTTTGCACTGTAAATTTGGTTACTTGTGCTTAGTGCTTCTTGCAGCTTTATCAAACATGAGCGACAGACTGATATTAGTACCACTGACGTGTGCTTTCAATTGGGTTATATCCCGACGTTTTGGGGAGCCATATCCTGTGATTGCTGATCCCAGAAGGCGCAGAAGAATGTGGGTCCACCACTTTGACGCGAAGGATAATAAAGGCCATTTCTATCGCTCTATTATCGCTGCGTACCATGCCGATAAGTTTTTTTCAATATTGTCGCATGAGCATTGCTACCGTTGATAAGTTGCGAGATAGTGCGCCCGGGATCACATTCAGGACACCAGAATGCGAAAAGCTATTTCTGCAGAGGAAAGCTCTCCTAACATTAAGGTATTGTGTCACCGATATGTTGATGATGTTTGCCTCACATAGCTACTTTGAAAGTGTGGAACACACTTATTGTACTCTTTTATTGTCAGTAATGTCTTTCTCAAGCTTACCCATCAAATGGTTTGCTTGTGCAAACCAACAGAAGGCATGGCTTGTAATAGCATTTACTGCATCATGCTTTTACAAACTGAGGCATTGCATGTGTTCAGAATGCTGTGCTCTTTTTTTGTTGCTGATGTCTACATGTTATTTGTTTTTTGTGTTTGCAGATTCCTTTCCACTGCCTGTCATACCTGCTCTGCACTAGAGTTTTTAATTGGGAAATCAACAATTTCGGCATTGTGCGCTTGACTTGTGTGGAAATTTGGACAAGACTACATCAAGAGGTCATGCCTGAGCCAAAAATGTGTGACTGGTTGCGGATTGCACGGGATTTGAAGAAACATGCCAGTTTCCACACTGTATAGAGCACTGGATGGGAACACATACGTGTTCGAAAGCCGCCCAACTCAGGCTCCCAATTCTTCAATTATAAACAATATTTTTCGTAGTCTTGTTGGCCTTGTCGACACAAACTACATGTTTTATAATTGTGGACATTGGGGCCTATGGAAGGACTGGAGACCCAGAGTCGTCAATACTTCCATAATGGGTCGGCGGTACGCAATAACCAATTGGACCTTCCACCAACAAGTCATCTACAGACTCTAATCTAGAACCTGTGCCTTATGTTATGGCAGCGGAATGAGGCGGTTTCAATTAACACGTAATGTTATGAGGTCATATCCCCGTCGCAATCTTAACCATCGCCGTAGAATCTTTAATTTTAGGCTTTCACGTGCACGACGCCTGGTGGAGTGCACATTTGGAACTCTTGTGCTAAATGGCGGGTACTACAATCACCATTCAACTGAGTGAACAGAATTCAATGGGTAGTGAAAGCATGTTTGGTGCTACATAATTTTTGTAGAATGCATGAATGCTCCACAGCTGATGTGCTGACATAGGGTCTACTAAGTTATAGCCTATGCAACCACTCATCCATCCCCATCGTCCACCTTCAGGCCTTAAAGTATGTGATGTGCTGACTAATTATTTTGTGTCCCCTGAAGGGCAACTCACTGCAAGAGGAGGCGTTGTATATGAGTGTGTTTGTCTTTTTGTGGCATAAACAATTTACCTTCACCTCATTGTTTATGTAGTGCTGTTTTGACTCTCAATTTGTTTAGAAGTTACGCAGCCCACAGTTCTAATAATAATGACATAAAATCAATGCGACTTCAACAATTTTATATCATTGCAATTTTTTTGTCGCAATCAGCAAAACAAAATGGACGAATGTGTCCAAAGGGCCAAACAAAAATGTTGGTGGCAAAATTTGCAGCAATAACAAATTCAAAAAGGTAAACAATGTAACAACACATAAATACATACATCACACCTATAAGTTATGGTAGGTGTGGGGTGGAGTGAAGGGGAGGGAAGCTTGTGGTGTGGCTAGACTGCTCCCTCCAGACACTGTGTCACCGTGAGTGTAACTGAATGCCATTTGCTGATGCTTCTGGCTGCCCATGATGGGGGTTTGGTAGGGAACATTGAAAGTGTTGTGGGTAATCATATTGTATGACTGTCCACTTTGAGTAAAGCCCCCAATATCCCCTGTCGACCATATCCAAGTGTGGCCAGCCAACAACATTGGGTATGGTAGAGTGGGCATATTGGGATGGCCACTCTGTCCCATCTGTTTGTCACCTGGTGAGGTACAGCTTGGTAGAAGGTGTTGTGGAGGAGGAGGATTAGTATCTGTGCACAAGGAGGAGGGAGGAGAGCTTGACATGAAGATAGAGGAGGATCAGAGGCAGATGCAGACTCCCCCAGCTGCTTCCCACCAACCGTAGTAGGTTATTCTGTGGAAAGCCTGCACCTTTCCAGAAAACCTAATATGGTGTTGGGATCATTTGGAGGTGTTCCTGCATCAAGAACAATTTTGTAGCCCCTCTTATCCCAGTCTGTGCTCACAGGGAATACCCCTGAGGTACCGAGCAAGACTGCTCCAAAGGCCCCTCCCCATCATCATGGGCAGCATGGACAAAATAGTCCAGAACTCCTCTGTCCACCTGCCTCCTTGGCCAGACCCAACTCCTTCTCGCTGCGCCTGGCTCACCTTGAAAACTATGGCAGGAGGTGAAGACACATCCTCGGCCTACTAGGCTGCTCTCAGGGATTGTCTTGTGCCTCTTCTGGCAACCTTTCAGACTCCTCTGCTTGTGGTGGTGTGCTGCTACTGCTGCTGATGCGCTGGCTGATGAGGGAAGGTCCAGCCTCCTCAACAACATCCCCCACGGGTCAATGAGTGCCTCCGAGTCCGAAGGAGTCTCTTGCTCTAAGGTTAGACTCCGTGCTATAGAGGACAAAAAACATATTAATATTTTTGAGGCAAAACAATTATAAAGGCTTTCTACAGACATGCACTACGGTCGCAGTCCATAACATGGGGCTAGAAATTGAGTCTTTCAAAGTAACATATTTTCGTTTTTTTGCTTGTAGCGGCTGCCCCACTGCGCCCCCTCAGCGTCTCTCCCTCTGCGGTAGCATTCTCTACAGCTGCGTCAACCGCCTTGTCACATCTGTCACTGAAAAATTCAACAAACAAAAAAAATATATATGCCATTCTAATAGATTTTAAACATCATAACCTATCAGCATTAACATTCATTTGTTTGGGCTGTTATGTGTACACAACCACCCATAAGTAGTATGTTGTTTAACTAACAAGATCATAGTAGAAGGGTACATGCATAGAAACAAAGCTGTAATTAGGTATGTGTAACAGTAATGATCATTACTTTGGACAGAGCTATGGCCATAACAAAGGGACAAACATTAATACATGACCTACACATTTCTTGTGTGATCAAGGTGTGTACAAACATTTACACAGCAAAATGGTCCACCATTACTCAATGGATGGCAATATTGTTATGTTATTCTGTAGTCACATAACTCTGTGTGTATAAACATTGTAAAGTGTTGTATAGCAATTCACCTTTGGGACAATATAAGGGTAAGGGACATTACATGACATTGGTATTGGTACATACAGAGTAGTTAGAACATTTGTAAGCGTTTGCATTATTTAACTTACTGATGCGCTCTTGGTCCTCCCTAAATCGGTCGCCAAAAATCAGGGAACATCTGCCCACAGATTCGACGCCAAGCTGCCTCCTTTTCGCGACCTGTTTGAATAATTGGCATCGCGATGGTCCCATAATTCAGGCCTCTCTGGACCATACAATTAACATCTCAACGTTTAATGTTGGTGCCCATGTTTCTGACTCCGTGGAGCGTTTCCTGTTGTTATTTGATTATGGTACTCTTATTAGCAGTGGAGCCTTCTTGACAACTACTGATGCAATTTCCTGCACCTGGAATATGGTGCGATTTAATCTCAACTCACACGCGCGGTCCGTTGTAATCCGATTTTTCATCGCACCCAAACTTGCATTGGCGATAGTCGATCCACAATCGACTGCACTCAACGTTTAAAATGGACCACAAAAAATCGATGCGGGAGCTGCTCCATAGATTAACATTGGTCCACGCAATGCGATAATTTCATCGCACTGCAGTCGTACATTTGTCGCCAGTGTGACCCCCGACTTACCCTACACTCCTCAATATTGAGAGGGAGTGTATTCGTTACTATTCGCTATTCGCCACGATAGTACGGTATTCTGGGTACTTGTACATTGCGAGTATTGGTACTCGCCTCGCTATATTCAGTTTGGTGCCTCCTCTGCAGCCACTAAACATGCTGAGCTTCCTAAACGTTCACAGTAATACTGCAGACACCTTGGTTGTTGGCATACTGTGATTGACTGTCGCCCAGCGTCATAGTCTATTTAAGCCCTGCCGCCGCCATTTGCGCACATTGCATCCGAAAACCTGCTTCTACAAGCATAGGAAGAGATCGCTCAGCTACTATGAAAGTATTTAGGCCTCTTGATAACACAAAAGTCCTTTTCAGGCTACCTGCAGATATACTAGGCAGTGTAGAGCAGGGAGAGAGAGATACTCGAGCAGGACAGTTAAAGGAGCTGGTCACTAGCCCCTTAACACCACCAAAAAATAGCTCTTTCAGAGCTGAAGACACACAACGAAGTCATACTACAGAGAGGAAGAGATTGTGTATCAGGTAGGGAGAGGTTAAAGCTTCTTCCAGTGTCCATCTTAAAACATATCTTATAGAAGCAAAGCAATATTTTCCAGCACACAGAGTACTAGCATTTTGTGCTGCCTTTTTTTTTTTTAAAGCACAGGTCTATTTTCCCCGTTGTTTTTGGGATCGAAGCTTGGCTTCTGCTGACCACATTAGTACTCTGAAAAAGGTGGTTAGTGTCCTATGCAAAGCAGTAGTCCAAACATTCCTACTCCTTGCTATCAAGCACTCACCAGGGCCATTTTGCCCTCGTTTTTTGTGGTTACAACCTGACTTCTGCTGCTCACATTAGTCCACTGAGAAAGGAGGTTAGTGGTCCTACACAGTGGTGGATTAATAAGGTCAATCTGGGCATACCCAGGGCCCAGTGGTGTGGGGGGCCCCACCAGTCCAGTGTAAATTGCCCCATTATAAAGTGTGCAGACCGCCATCAGGCATATTGCCATGACTGGCGTATGGGGCTCTGTGGGCAGAGTGTGCCTGCATCGGGCCCCATCTCATCTGCTCAGCGGCCCCTACCGAAGGCTAAACCGGGACCATAGTGGCGCTGCAGCAGTTCAATGATATTGACGGGCGGTCCCGCAGCCAATCGGAGGCTAGCAGCTGATGTCAGCCGCAGCGCGCATGTACCGGCATTTGACTCATATGTCAGGCGCCGCGGTGCGCTTTCAGCTGCGTGAGGATGCTTCGCCGCAGGACGCGGCCAGTTAAGAAGAATTTGTTTTCTTTGTTTTTTTTTATTGAAAGCGGGCGATCTTGGGCCTGGGCCAGACTGTGAGACACGGGGGCCGAAGGACATGGGGGAAGAATGCAAGATATGGGGGCAGAATATACATGGGGCAGAATGGACATGGGCAGAATGGACATGGCAGAATGCAAGACTGGGGCAGAATGCAAGACATGGGGGCAAAAAGCGAGACACGGGGCAGAATGGACATAGAGCAGAATGCAAGAAATGGTGGCAGAAGCGAGAAACGGGCAGAATGGACTTTGGGCAAATGTGACAGTGAGACACAGGAGGGGGCAGAATGTGACAGTGAAGACACAGGAGGGGCAGAGTGTGACATTGAGACACAGGAGGGCAGAATGGGCATGGGGTAAAAGTGACAATAAGACACAGGAGGGGGCAAATGTGACAGTAAGACACAGGAGGGGCAGAATGTGATAGTAAGACACAGGAGGGGGGAAAAAGTAACAGTAAGACACAGGAGGGGCAGAATGGACATGGGACAGAATGTGGCAGAATGGACAAGGGCAGAATGCGACAGTGAGACATAGGAGGGGGCAAATGTGACAGTGAACACAGGGTGGGGCAGAATGTGACAGTAAGACACAGGAGGGGGCAGAATGTGCCAGTGAGACACAGGAGGGGGCAGAATGGACACGGGCAGAATGTGACAGTAATACACAGTAGGGGCAAAAGTGACAGTGAGACACAGGAGGGGGTAGAAGTGAAAAATGAGACACAAGAGGGGCAGATTGTGAAAGTGAGACACAGGAGGGGGCAGAATGTGACAGTGAGACACGGGAGGGGGACAATGTGACAGTAAGAACACAGGAGGGGCAAGAATGTGACAGTGAGACACAGGAGGGGGCAGAATGTGACAATGAGACACAGCAGGGGGCAGATTGTGAAAGGAGACACAGAGGGGGCAGAATGTGACAGTGAGACACGGAGGGTACAATGTGACAGTAAGACACAGGAGGGGGCAGAATGTGACAGTGAGACACAGGAGAGGGGAGAATGACATGGGTAAAATGTGACAATAAGACACAGGAGGGGCAAAAGTGACAGTAAGACACAGGAGGGGGCAGAATGTGATATTAAGACACAGGAGGGGGCAGAATGTAAAGTAAGACACAGGAGGGGCAGAATGGACACGGGGACAGAATGTGGCAGAATGGACAAGGGGCAAATGCGACAGTGAGACATAGGAGGGGGCAGAATGTGACAGTGAGACAACAGGAGGGGGCAGAATGTGACAGTGAGACACAGGAGGGGGCAGAATGGACACGGGGGAGAATGTGACAGTAATACACAGTAAGGGGGAGAATGTGACAGTGAGACACAGGAGGGGGCAAAATGTTTCAATGAGACACAAGAGGGGGCAGATTGTGAAAGTGAGACACAGGAGGGGCAGAAGTGACAGTGAGACACGGGAGGGTACAATGTGACAGTAAGACACAGGAGGGGGCAGAATGTGACAGTGAGACACAGAGGGGGCAGAATGTGACAGTAAGACACAGGATGGGGCAGAATGAGACAGTAAGACACAGGAGGGCAGAATGTGACAGTGAGACACAAAAGGGCAGAATGGACACGGGGGAGAAAAGTGACAGTAAGACCCCAGGAAGGCAGAATGGACATGGGGCAGAATGTGACAGTAAGACACAGGATGGGGCAAATGGACATGGTGCAAATGTGACAGTAAGACACGGGGACAGAATGTGGCAGAATGGACAAGGGGCAGAAGCGACAGTGAGACAGGAGGGGGCAGAATGTGACAGTAGACACAGAGGGGCAGAATGTGACAGTAAACACAGGATGGGGCAGAATGTGACAGTAAGACACAGGAGAGGGCAGAATGTGACAGTGAGACACAGGAGGGGGCAGAATGGACATGGGGAAAAATATGACAGTAAGACACTGGAGAGCAGAATATGACAGTGAGACACAGGAAGGGGCAGAATATGACAGTAAGACACCGAGGGGGCAAAATGGACAGTAAGACACAGAGGGGCAAATTTGACAGTGAGACACAGGAGGGGCAGAATGTGACAGTAAGACACAGGAGGGGCAGAATGGACATGGGGCAAAATATGACAGTAAGACACTGGGGGCAGAATATGACAGTGAGACACAGGAAGGGGCAGAATATGACATAAGACACCGGAGGGGGCAAAATTGACAGTAAGACACAGGAGGGGGCAAAATTTGACAGTGAGACACAGGAGGGGGCAGAATATGACAGTGAGACACCAGAGGGCAGAATGTGAGGCACCAAGCAAATGTGACAGTGAGATACAGGAGGAGGCAGAATGTGACAGTGAGATACAGGAGGGGCAGAATTTGAGATGCAGGAAGGGGAGAATGTCGCACATTAGGGGCAGAATGTTAGACATAGGAGGGCCAGAATGTGACAGTGAGACACAGGAGGGGACAGAATGTACAGTAAAGACACAGGAGGGGCAGAATGGACAGTGACACACAAAAAGGGCAGAATGTCACGGTAAGACACAGGAGGGGCAGAATGTAGTGAGAAATAGGAGGGGCAAATGGACAAAGGGCAGAATGTGACAGTGAACACAGGAGGGGCAGAATGTGACATTGAGACACAGGAGGGCAGAATGTGACAGTGAGACACCGGAGGGCAGAATGTGAGGCACCAGAGCAGAATGTGACAGTGAGATACAGGAGGGGGCAGAATGTACAGTGAGACACAGAAGGGGGCATAATATGACGGTAAGACACAGGACTGGCAGAATGTGACAGTGAGAAATAGGAGGGGGCAGAGTGGACACAGGCAGAATGTGACAGTGAGACACGGGAGGGGGGAAGTGTACAGTGAGACACAGGAGGTGGCAGAATGTGACAGTGAACACAAAAGGGGGCAGAATGTGACAGTGAGACACAGGAGGGGGAGAATGTGACAGACACATGAGGGGCAGAATGGACAAGGGCAGAATGTGACAGTAAGACACAGCAGGGGCAGAATGTGATAGTGAGACACAGGAGGGCAGAATGAGACATAAAGACACGGAGAGGGCAAATGTGACAGTAGACACAAGAGGGGGCAGAATGGACATGGGCAGAAAATGTGACTGTAAACACAAGAGGGACAGAATGTGACAGTAAGTCACAGGAGGGGCAAATGTGACAGTGAGACACAGGAGGGGTAGAATGTGACAGTGAGAAATAGGAGGGGGCAGAATGGACAAAGGGCAGAATGTGACAGTGAGACACAGGGGGGGACAGAATTGACAGTGAGACACAGGAGGGGGCAGAATGGACACAGGGCAAATGTTACAGTAAGACACAGGAGGGGCAGAATTGACAGTGAGACACAGGAGGGGCAGAATATGACAATGAACACAGGGGGTGGGAAAATGTGACAGTGGGACACAAAAGGGGGCAGAATGTGACAGTGAGACACAGGGTGGAATGTGACAGTGAACACATGAGGGGCAGAATGGACAAGGGGCAGAATGTGACAGTAAGACACAGCAGGGGCAAATGTGACAGTGAGACCAGGAGGGGCAGAATGTGACAAAAGAGACACAGGAGGGGCAGAATGTGACAGTAAGACACGAGGGGGCAAGAATGGACACGGGTCAGAAATGTGACAGTAAGACACGGGAGGGGCAGAATGTGACAGTGAGACACAGGAGGGGGCAGAATATGACAATGAACACAGGAGGTGGCAGAATTTGACAGTGAGAGACAAAAGGGGGCAGAATGTGACAGTGAGACACAGGAGTGTAGAATGTGACATGAGACACATGAGGGACAGAATGGACAAGGGCAGAATGTGACAGTAAGACACAGCAGGGCAGAATGTGAAAGTGAGAGACAGGAGGGGCAGAATGTGACAGTAACACACAGGAGCGGCAAAATGTACAGTGAACCAGGAGGGGGCAGAATGTGACAGTAAGACACAGCAGGGCTGAATGTGAAAGTGAGACACAGGAGGGGGCAGAATGTGACAGTAAGACACAGAGCGGGCAAAATGTGACAGTGAGACACAGGAGGTGCAGAATGTGACAGTGACACACAGGAGGGGGCAGAATGTGACAGTGAGACACAGGAGGTGTAGAATCTGACAGTGAACACATGAGGGGCAGAATGGAACAAGGGCAGAATGTGACAGTAAGACACAGCAGGGCAGAATGTGACAATGAGACACAGGAGGTGCAGAAGTGACAGTGCGACACAAAAGGGGCAGAATGTGACAGTGAGACACAGGAGTGTAGAAGGTGACAGTGAGACACATGAGGGTCCAGTATGACAAGGGGCAAATGTACAGTAAGACACAGGAGGGGCAGAATGTGACAGTGAGACAAAGAGGGGGCAGAATATAACAATGAGACACAGGAGGGGGCAGAATGTGACAGTGAGACACAGGAGGGGCAGAATGTGATAGTGAGACACAGGAGGTGTAAATCTGACAGTGAGACACATGAGGGGGCAGAATGGACAAGGGGCAGAATGTGACAATGAGACACAGGAGGGGCAGAATGTGACAATGAAACACAGGAGGGGCCAGAATGTGACAGGAGACACTGGAGGGGCAGATGGACAAGGGAAAGAATGTGACAGTAAGACACAGCAGGGGCAGAAAGTGACAGTGAGACACAGGAAGGGCAGAATGTGACAGTGAGACACAGGAGGGGCAGAATGTGACAGTAAGACACAGGAGGGGCAGAATGGACACGGGGTCAGAATGTGACAGTGAGACACAGGAGGGGGGAGAATATGACAGTGAGACACATGAGGTGTAGAATGTGACAGTGAACAGATGAGGGGCCAGAATGGACAAGGGGCAGAATGTGACAGTAAGACACAGGAGGGGCAGAATGTGACAGTGAACACAGGAGGGGCAGAATATAACAATGAGACACAGGGGGTGGCAGAATGTGACAGTGAGACACAGGAGGGGCAGAATTGACAGTGAGACACAGGAGGTTAGAATCTGACAGTGAACACATGAGGGGGCAGAATGGACAAGGGGGAGAATGTGACAAATAAGACACAGCAGGGGCAGAAAGTGACAATGAGCACAGAGGGGGCAAATGTGACAGTGAGACACAGGAGGGCCAAATGTGACAGTAAGTCACAGGAGGGGCAGAATGGACACGGGTCAGAATGTGACAGTAAGACACAGGAGGGGGCAGAATGTGACAGTGAGACACAGGAGGGGGGAGAATATGACAATGAGACACAGGGGGTGGCAGAATGTGACAGTGAGAGACAAAAGGGGCAGAATGTGACAGTGGACACAGGAGGTGTAGAAAGTGACAGTGAGACACAGGAGGGGGGAGAAGGTGACAGTAAGACACAGAGAGGGCAAAATGGACAGAGACACAGGAGGGGCAGAAGTGACAGTAAGACACAGGGGGGCAGAATGGACAAGGGGAAGAAATGTGACAGTAAGACACAGCAGGGGCAGAATGTGACAGTGAGACACAGGAGGGGCATGTGAACAGTAAGACACAGAGAGGGCAGAATGTGACATGAGACACAGAGGGGCTGAATGGACTCGGGCAGAATTGACAGTGAGACACCGGAGGGGCAGAATGTGACAGTAAGACACAGGGGGGCAAATGTGACAGGAGACACAGTGGGCAGAATGAAAATGGGCAAGTGTGACAGTGAGACCCAGAGGGGCATAATGTGATAGTAAGACCCAGGAGGGGGCAGAATGTGACAGTGAGACACAGAGGGGGCAGAATGTGACATTGAGACACAGGAGGGGGCCAGAAGTGAGACACAGGAAGGGCAGAATGTGAGACACAGGAGGCAGAATGTGAGCCACAGGAAGGGCAAAATGTGACAGTGAGTCACAGGAGGGGCAAAATGTGACAGGAGACACAGGAGTGGCAGATGCAAGACACAGGGGCAGGATGGATAGGATGTAGACAGATGGGGCAGGATGGGGAGATCATATGGTCAGAATGGATACCCAAGAGACCAGATGGGGGATATAATTACCATAGGGCTAATTAAGGGATATTATTACTGCAGTGATGTATTTATTTTATTTTTTTGAGAATACTGTTTTAAATGGGGGGGTCCGTTACTGTGCAAAGCGACACTGTCACCTTTTTTCTTCATCCTGGTGTAGTGTAGAAGTTGGGAAAAAATTAAGTAATTTGTTCTGCAAGTGGAGCTCTAAGATATCTGTGTTATTCCTGCAGAGACGAGCCCTGGCTGAAGAAGTGACGTTGTTGTGAAAGGTTTGAGATGAGTTCTGAGCAGAGGCCCCTCTGGTGGTTACAAGCGGTACTAGTGAGGATTGTGAGGACGGAATCAGGTGTTACTGATTGGTCTTATAAAGGGAGTCATTTTCCATCAGGGTTCCGGTGATCAATTGTTCTGGTCTGAATCCTTCTTTCCAGTTTCCCTTGTAGCGCTGTGTCGGTCTGCATCTCCTGCTATCAATAAGACAATTTCTTATTTTTTTTTTTTTGCTATATTTTTGCATTTTGTCCTGCACTTCTTGGGGGCCTTCAGGGTCCCCCCGGGGGCTTTTGCCCTCTCAGTTTAGTCCACCACTGGGTTTTACATTGCTTTTTCCAGTTTTTTTTCACTGGCTGCTGTTTTGTTTTTGTTTACACCAGAGAACTAATTAGGGGTAGAGGTCGTGTGATCTCAGGTTATTTTGAAATTAGTAGAGTTGGTGTTTTTCAGGGTTTTCTGGATTGCAGTAAGTACCCTTCCTGTCCTTTTCTATTTAGATAGTTTGGGCCCCCAGCGTTTGCTCATACTATTTTTTTCTGTGTCAGTATTTCCTCTTGTCTAACCGCCATTACATGTTTGGGGGCTTTCTATTATCTTTGGGGTTCTGCTCCGGGGCAGATAGCTTTCCTATTTCTATCTTTGGGTGTAGTTAGTTTCTCAGGCTGTGACAGGCGTCTAGGACCAACGTAGGAACGCTCCACGGCTGCCTCAGTTGCGGTGGTTATCAGGTACTGCAATCTCATAGATTCCAACTGCTCGGTGATTGCCTTTTTTTACCTGCACTCCTCAGCTACCGAAACATAACAGTATCACCGGCCCTAAAAATTGTATGGTACTCACAGAAGGGAAAAAATATTTTGAAGGAAAAAAGTTGTCAGAGATATTTTTCTGTTTGTTGCATTTTTTTTTTTTTTTTTTCCCTCTGTATCTCTGGGGCTGGGGAGGATCTTTTCTCCCAAATGGAGTTTGCACAGTTGTCTGGCCGTGTGGATCAGCTTGCCACTGAGTTCAGATATTGCGCATATCTTCTAGGTTGCCTGTTGTGGAACCTAGGATCCCCATGCCAGATTTGTTTTTAGGGGATCGAGCTAATTTCAGAATTTCAAAAATAATTGTAAATTGTTTCTTGCCTTAAAATCTAAGTCCTCAGGAAACGCAGCGCAGCAGGTTCAATTTATCACTCTCTCCTGCGCGCGATCCTCAGATTGGGTTTTTTCCCTGATACCTGGGATCCTGTTTGAGTGATGTTGATGCATTTTTAAGCTTTGGGTGTTATTGTACGATGACCTAATGTCACTGATCAAGCTGAAAAAGCCTTGTGGCATTAAACACTTATACGCTAGTTATACGCAGAGATTCCCTGGTGGGCATTCCTGCCAAGTGGAATGGCGACGCTTTGGGGCCCTTTTCCGGAAGGGTCTGTCGATAATGTAAAGGATTTATGGTTATTCCCTTCCCCCCTGGTCCAAGATTCATGTCATTAGCGATTCAAATTGACAACGTTTGCGTGAGCGAGAAGTTGCGTGAGTGTGTTGCCTTGTAGCCAGCGCTGAGCCCATGCATGTGATGAGTGGTGTCTGGGGCACAGCGTCATGTTCGAAAGCGCAAGGTTATTTTCTCTTTGATGCCTCTCATCTATTTCAGTCTCCCAACGGGGGAAAACATTTTGCACCCAGTTGTCTTTGTAGTTTCAACTAATTTTTATAACTTCACTCGATATGCCTCTGTCCCCCATTTTTTCCGCTCACTTTCGTTGATTCGGAGCACATTAACCTGATGGATTATGATTTTGCTAAACGGGGTTTCCCTTGATACCCCTACAAACTATTCCTTTACTGGGGATCGATTCTCCCTTTGGCTGAGAATAAACCCCATTTTCTACTCAGGTGATAATGAGGGGAACCTGTCACCAAATGCGCAAATTTTTGTTCTAAATAATCTGCATGACTTATAGTCGGGTTTCCCTTGGTTACAGCTCAAATCCTTTTTTTGGATTGGAAATCTTGTCTGAAACCATTGGGGCTGCCAATGTGTTAATGCCGACACTCCTGTTTTTTCTGCCCCCCCCAGGCGAGGTGTTCCGACTTTTTGTTTGATTTTTCGATTGTTAGCGAAATAAATCTGTCCTTACCTCCCCCAAGGACTATGATGCGCAAAGAATTAGTGCCAGGTAGTAAATTCCCAAAGGTCGCCTTTTTAACTTTCTGTACCTAACAGACGCTATGCGGGTCTTAAATCAAAATCATTGGAGAAGGGCATATCAACCTCCTCCACCCTTAGGTCCGGTTTTTCTTGTGGCCAAAAAAATGGTTCATTAAGGCCGGTAGATTATCGTCCTTAACAATATTCTGTGAAATATCAAACCCGTTACCCTTGATTTCTGCCTGTTTTCCAGGGTGAAAAACCTACTTGTTTTACCAAGCTTTGCCCGGGGCGTAAACCATTCCCTAACCGGGATGAAGGAAGAGGGGCATTAAACCCCTGAAGGGCATTTTAGTACCTTGTGAGCCCTTTGGCTCACTAACTCCTTCCGCTCCAATCCTTCATGAATGCATTTTCAGGGATTTTGGGACAAGTTTCTGATTGTTTATTTGGAGATACAGATTTTTTTCTAATGAAGGACCCATTAAACATGTCGAACTTATCCAATTTTGAAGAAGAATGCTCAAAAGAAGGGTACAAAGTGTCTTTTGGCGTACAAAGACCATTTCGGGTTCATTTTGTCCCCATCTGTTATAAATGGACCCGTCAAGGTTCAGGCCATTTATTGGGTCCAACCACTTAAATAAAAGGCTCTTCAGAGATTTTTGGTTTGCCAATTTTTATCGAAATTAATTGGAATTTCTCGTTTATTGTAAACCATTAACGATTACCAAAAGGTTCTGATTGGTGAATTGGGCCCCTGAGCAGTCTCCTTTCAGGAACTTAAGCAGAGATTCACTTCTGCCTGTTCTAACGGCACCGAATTTCTCTGCATTTCAGGTGGGTTGATGCCTCTAAATTGGGGCAGGTGCCGTTTTGTCCCAAAAAACCAGAGACCCTAAAAGTAACCCTTGTGCCTTTTTCCTCGAAAATTTCTCCTACAACTAATTATGAGTGGGTAATGGAGTTTTTTTGGCCATGAATGGGCTTTTGAAGAGTGGAGACATTGGCTGGAGGGAGCAACCAGGAGTGGTCCTTACACCAAAAAACTGTCATCTGAATCTGCCAACGACTCAAACATAAAGGCCAGGTGGGCCTTGTTTTTCCAAACGTTTTAAATTTTTGTTTTCCTTTCTTCCTGGCACAAAAATTTAAGGGCGGACCCCCGAGGTTTTTTCCTTGCACCTCCTACTTCGACCCCTTATTTGAAGGAGGGTGTATTCTTCCCCCCTCTCGCCCAATTTGAGACTTGCTCGGAGGGGTGTCAGGAGGATAGGCCGACCCCGCCCTTTGGGGAAAAAATTGTTTTCCCGGACCAAGAAAAGAGGTGAGTCTGAGTTCATTGTTCCGCATTGGCTGGTTTCCCCCCGGAATTTTGGACCAACAACTGGTAACGGTCCTTTTGGGTGGCCTACCTTTCTCGCAGTCAGGAATTTGTCGTCCTCGGACTTGCCTCCCCAAGCCTTGCTCTCCCTAGGTTTGTTGTGCCATTGCCTGTCCCAAGAGACCATGGACCCATACTCTAAGGATTCATTTCCGACTTCCTTTCTCAAGAAAGAACCACCACTGGTAATTAGTGATGGTTTTCCAAAATGAACATCTTTGCCTCCTAAGTTGCCTTCCCCTCTGAATTTGCCGTTTGTTCCTTCCACTGTTTCACAGGCATTCCTGAGAACGTGTCTACAGAGGATCCAGTTTGTTTCCAATTTTGAGACTTTTTTCTAAACGGGTGTTAAAAGTCTTTCTCCTCGCATTTCATCCCAGCCCCAAGGGGCAAACTGAGAAAAAAAACCAACTTGAGACTTACTAAGATGCTTTTTGTCGCGATCGGGGGACGGTCTCTTTTATCCTTTGGCTATTTGCTCTTAAAAATAGGGCTAGCTTGCCATTTTTTGTCCCGTTTTTCTGTAATTCTGGTTTCACCCCGTTTTCTTCAGACAGCGGAGTTCTTCGCCCGGTGTTTACTGTTTTTGAGCTACGAGATTTTGGGGCCTAGGGGAAGGTTGCCCCTCTCGGGGAAAGGGCCCAGGGTTTGCTAACCGGCATAGGGGCTAAGGCCTCTTTTTTAAAGGGGGGGCTTGGTCTGGTTGTCCTCAAAAATTTTCCTATGAATAGCTCTCCAAAAATTTTAAACCTATTCTTTTTCCTTAAAAGATCAGGATTATTAATCCTTTCTTTTTGTTTGCTTTTTCCGGGACATTAAGACCCCAAAGGGGTTTCCCCAAGTCCTTTTTGGGAAAGTTTTTTTGTCATGGTTCCTCTCTGTGCCTCCTGCCCTTTTTTGGTTGGGGAATCGGGGGTATGTGGTTTAGAAAAAATTTGGGTTTTTTTTTCTAACGAAGACTCCAGAAAATTGGGGTTAAAAAGGGGGTTTAGTCAAAGACAATTCTTGGGGGTTGTTTTGGGGCATCCATGCTAGGAGACTTCCGGGGTATCATAACTCATCCTACCGACCGGTTCCAAAGGGGGTTGGGGGACCCCCCCAAAAGGGGGGGTACGTTGTGAATGGGTTTGAGATATTTACAGAGGCCCCTCTGGTGGTTACAAGGGGAATATGAAGGAGGACTGGGAATCTGTTTCTGGTTTTGGGCAAAAGGGGGGTCTTTTCCCCCTCGGGGTTTCCGGTAACAATTGCTTCTAACCTTTTTTTCCAGTTTCCCTGTACCGCTGTGTCGTGCCCCGCATCTCCTGCTATCAATAAGAAAATTTCTTATTTTTTTTTTTGCAATTTTTTTTTTGTCCGCATTTTTTGGGGGGCCTTCAGGCCCCCCCCGGGGGGTTTTGCCCCTCATTTTACCCCACACTGTGTTTTGTACTTTTTTTTTTTTCCATTTTTTTTTTACTGCTGCTTTTTGTTTTTTTACACCAAAATAAGGGGGTGGTGGGTCGGTGATCTAAAGTTATTTTAAATTAGTAAGTTGGTTTTTTTCGGGTTTTTTTGGGGTTTGCAGTAAGTACCCCTTTTGTCCTTTCTATTTAGATATTTTTGGGGCCCCCCCCTTTGCTCATCATTTTCTTTTGGGTCAATTCCTCTTGCCCAAAACCCCCATTACATTTTTGGGGGGTTTCTATTATCTTTGGGTTCTGCTCCGGGCAATAGCTTTTTTCCTTTTTTCTATTTTTTTGGGGGGTAGTTATTCTCGGGCGGACGGGGTCAAAAGGGCCCAAAGAGGAACCTCCAGGGGTCCCCTATTGCGGGGGGTTGTCGGGGGACGGGCAATCATAGACCCCAAATGCTTGGTGTTTTTCCTTTTTTTTTTCCCACTCCTCAGCTCCCCAAAAATAACAGTGGGGGGCTGGGGATGAAATTTTAAAAACGAAGAAAGGACTTCCCTAAGTTTTAGGAAGTCATGTGTTACCTGAAACCTACTCAACACAAATATACAGATTCCTGGAAAATTCACCAGGACCGTATTACCGTACACTGACACTAATACAATGTCCTGTGCAAATGTCAGGGGTATTTTTTAGCTTTATTTTTCCGAAAAATCCTAAAGATCGGAATCGTAAGGGTATCCCCGATATCAAAAAATATCGCATACCGATACCAAAACCGGAAGTCCCAGTGTCTAGGGAACAAAATATCGAAATTAAAAAAAAACTTTTTTTCCCTTGTTTTTTTAATTGTACATGAAGGAAAACAAAAAAGAATTAAAGAAATTTTTGGGGGGATTGAGGAGTTTTTAAAAAGGGCATAGATTTTGACCCAACCCCGGGGGAATGCATTATTTATTTTTTTAGGAAAACGTTTTTTTTGACAACAAATTGAAAAATGTTTTTAAACCCTTTTTTTTCTATTTGTCAAAAGCTTTTAAACTTTTTCCATGGCTTCACCTTTTTAACTTTTCACATTTTTTCCCCCCTTTTTTAATTTTTCAGCAGCAAAATCTTCTCACAATTTTCTTCACTCACCTTCTTAATCTAAAAAATTCTTGCTATTCATCTTTTTTTAACATACTTAATTTTTCTTATTAAACAGTTATTTTCTTCATATTAAATTTTTCTTCATCTTTTTCCTTTTCACCCCTTTTTATCATTTCTTATTGTGACAGACATTCCTGTACTTTAATCTTAAAACTCTGGGAAATTTTTAAACCTTCCGTTCTTTTTTCACAAAAATTTTAATTACAACATATTTTTTCCGCGTTCATTAAACCGCAGCAAACTCAGGGCCCTTTTTCCCGGGGACCACGAGAGGGAAAAAAACTCACCCCCATAACGCTTATTTTTTTTCTCAAAAATTTTGAGCAATATTTTGCTCTTTATTTTGGTTTTACAAAAATTCTTCGCTTTTGATCTTCTGCTTATTTTTTTCTGCTCTTGTTCTGTATTGTAGTTTGTCTTAACCTTCTTTGTCCTTTGTGATGGGGGAAAAAAACCAATGGGGAAAAAAGAGGGCCACTGACTGTGCTGGAACCCGGAGGGTCACAGAAGGGAAAAAAGCCAAAGGCACAACCGAACCCCAAAAAAATTTTCTGGGGCACGGTTACAACAGGGTACCTGTCCCAACACTACCCCAAAGGGCCAGCAGACGTTTTTTGGGAAACCCGGGTACCGACAGGGGCAAACCCGGGGCCCCCAAAAGGGGGCGGAGAACCGCGACTACTGGGAAACCCCGGGAAATACCCAAAATACAAACCAAAAAAAGTAACGAGGGCCACTGACTGGCGGGGAAACCCAGGGCCCAGAAGGAAAAGAGGGGCCCAAGCACAACCGAGGACCAAATACGTTACTGGACAAAAAATTTTTCTAACAGGGGGACCTTGGGGCCCCCAAAAAAAAAAACCCCAAAGGGCCCGCAACGTTTCGGAAAACCCATACCGCTGGATGCACCTACCCAAAGGCCCCCGGGAACCAGCTACGGGCTGGAACCCCTGGGTACAGAAGGACCCATGGAAATTAAAGTTGAGGGGCAGACGTTTTCTGCACACAGCAGGGGGGGCAGCTGACAATACTGAACCCCATAACAAAAGGAGCAAGTGTAGACTGGCTAACAGCACACCCAAAACAACTGGCGGTGTTGTAACCCAGGGATAAACAGAACATGGGGGGGGAGCAGGGCCCATTTTGGGCCCTTCCACGCAGGGGGGAAAAACGACATTACTGAACCCCGTAACACCCGGGGGAAGGTAAAACTTGCAACACACTTTCCCAAAAAAAACGCGGGTTGTAAAACCCAAAGGGGTGAAAAAAGAACAGGGGGGAGGCAGCAGGACTTTTTTCCCCCCACACAGCAGGGGGCCCCCCGAAAATTACGAACCCCAGTAACACGGGCAAGGGGGAAATGTGGGGAAAAACAAAAACCCAGAAACAACTGGGGGTTTTAACCCAGGGGGGGGGAAAGAACCCGGGGAGGCAGCAGGGCTTTTTTCCCCCCACACGCAGGGGAAAAGCTGACAAATTTCTGAAAAACCCCCCCAAAAAAAAGGGCAAGTTTGACGTGCAACCCACTTTCCCAGAAACAAAAAAGGGGGTGTTTTAACCCAGGGGTAAACAAACAGGGGGGAAAAAGGGTTTTTTCCGGTTTCCCCAGCAGGGGGAAAAATTTACATTTCGAACCCCCGAACAAGGACAAGTTTTTTAAATTTGGGAACACATTCCGGGAAAAAACTGGCGGGGTTTTAAAACCCCGGGGTGGGAAAAAACATGGGGGAGGGAGCAGGCCTTTTTTTCCGTTTAACCCCAAACAGGGAACAGCTGACCAATTTTTTTAACCCCAAAAAAACCCCGGGGAAGTTAGACTTTGGGTAACCCGCACTTTCCCAGAAACAAATGGGGGTGTTTTTAAAAACCCCCCGGGGAAAACAAACTGGTGGGGGGCACAGGGCTTTTTGCCGTTTACACAGCAGGGGAACACTGACATTACGAACCCCTAACACGGGGCAAGGTAACTGTGCTAACACATTCCGAAAACAACTGGCGGGGTTGTAACCCGGGGTGAGAAGAAACGGGGAGGCAGCAGGACTTTTGCCGTTCACACAGCAGGGAACAGCTACATACTGAACCCCATAAACAGAGCAAGAACTGGCAACACCCCCCAAAACAAATGGCGGGGTTTTTTTTTAAAACCCGGATGAAACGAAAAGGTGGAGGGAGCAGGACTTTTGCCGTTCACACAGCAGGGGGGCAGCTCATTACGAACCCCATAACACAGGACAAGTGTAGACTGTGCTAACAGCACTTCCAGAAACAACTGCGGTGTTTTAACCCCGGGAAGAAAAGAAAAGGTGGAGGCAGCGACTTTTTGCCGTTCACAGCAGGGGAACAGCTGACATTACTGAACCCCCCATAACACGGGACAAGGTAGACGGCAACACACTTCCAAAAAAACTGCGGTGTTGTAACCCGGGATAGAACAGAACATGGGAGGCAGCAGACTTTTTTGGCCTTCACACAGCAGGAACAGCACATTACAAAAACCCCAGTAAACGGGAGCAAGGTGACTGGCTAACAGCACTTCCGAAAAAACAACGGGTTTTTGTAACCCGGGGATAAACAAAACAGGGTGGAGGCAGCGGACATTTGCCTTCACCAGCAAAAAAACACTACATACTGAACCCCAGAAACACGGGACAAGTTTAACGTGCTAACACCCTTTCCAAGCAAAAACGGGGGTGTTGGACCCGGGTAAGGGGGGTGAGGCAAAAATATTGAGTTATTGCCTTGAAACGGGGCCATTGAAAAAAGTAGTACTTCAAACAAAAAAATGAATTTTTTACACAACAAAAAATGAAAAATTTAAATTTACAAGAATAAAAAAATATTTATACTTGACAGTCCTCTGGGGTTGAAAACTTTAAAAGGGCTAACAAAAATAGGGTAACAAATTTAAAACTTCGAGCTACTCAGGGGTCTTCATCAGGCTAAGAGTAAAGCCAAAAATGAAAATCACATATTTTACACACAACAGACCAGGAATAGCAAAAACAAGTGAGGAGGGACAATGGGGGAACCGCAACAAAAAGGGGAACAACGAAGAATTACACGCCACACAAACACAATAAATTTAATGAATTTACTTGGCCAAAAACTTTGTAGCCCCCCGGGCATAGCTCTGAATGGGAAATTTCTGTATTAAAATAAATTCAAAATAGAAAAAAAACAAAATTTTTAGAAAATAAACTCCATCCTTTGACACTGTTAGTGATGGAAAAGAATAGACACAGGGTTATGCATTTTATACAATTTAAAGGGAAACCCATCCCCTTTCCAGGTCATAAAACCCCAAAAAATACCCAAAGAAGGGGAAACAAAACTTTTTTATCCTTTTCTAGAAAATTTGAATATTTATTTCATCCCGTAATAATGACAGTTTGAAACACGTCACTTACTTTTCTTACCCATTGCAATTTCCGTGTCCTGTTTTATAAAAATTGATCTTAATTTTTTTAGTTAGTCTTTCCCCGAGGGAAAAGACGTAGTAGCCTTTAAAGCTTGCAATTTGTTTCCATCTTTTCAGTTACCATAAAAAAGGGATAACCCCTGCGACTCTGAAGTCAAAATTTTTCTATCTACTGGCAACACGGGACAAAAATACACATTTTTTTCTAATTTTAAGAAGGAAAAATAAAAAAAATACAAATCTAAACGCATAATGCACAGCCAAAAATAAATGAACAACACAAAACCCAAAAAATTTGGGAACAAAATAAGTGTTGTAAATTTAAGAAAAAAGAATTTTTTTTTTTATAATAATCTTAGAACGCAATGTTAAACAAAAACATAGTGAAGACAATGGTTTTTTGTAATAGTCACTTCATCATCATCGCAAATTTTATTTACAGCACAGACAATTTTAAATTTATTTAAGTTATAAAATGAATTTTCTATACATTTTGACTTCCAGCTGGGCTCTCAATGTGATTGATGACACAATAAAATACAAAAAAAAATAACCATTTTAAAAAAAAATTTTGCATTTTTTGTCCAATTTAAGTGTTCCTGCAATGTAGGTGAACAAAGGCAAAGGATAGCAAAAATATATCAAATTTTGTAAACACAGTGGACACCCAAGGGTAAGCCGATTTCGTACGCAATAAAGTCTCGGCGAAACATCATTTTTTCTTTTAATGTTTTAAGGGGGTAAAAATTCTGTTTGCGCAAACTTTAAAACCTCAAAATCCTTCCTACGCACGCGTAGGGTGTAGCGTGTCAATTAGCTGAAATCAAAATGGAGGTTAGGCTGCTTATGCGCACAAAAGGGACGCCAAAAAAAAAACAGCAGTAATAATTTAATGGAAAACTACCCTATGACAAACCAAAAAATTACGTTCCCTCTTTAACAATGTACAAGACTAACAAGCCAATGGTTCCTGACTAATTTGGGGAAAAATATTACTCAAACATTTTCCAGGAACTATGCCTGGAACCTATATACCATTAAATTATATCTCTTGTGGTTGTTTTTAACAGCCTTTCAGGGATAAACCTATTTCAGAGCAAAATCACTTTCAATGAAAAAATTATTTTTGGGCATTATACCAGTTTACACTGGCCATTTCATATATGGTTTTGAAGTACAGTTTTGGGATCATATGTTATTTTATAATCTTCATAAATAAAACTCGTCATGAGAAGATGAGGATTTAAAGATTCGACAACCATTTAGTCAATACACAGGTACAGATAAATTCCTTAAAAGCAAATTCATAAGTTGAAATGTAATTTATGCTTAATTTAAAAAAAGTGAAGAGTAACATGTTTTAAAATTTTTTTTACCATTTTTTAAAACATTCAGATACCTTATGACAAATTATTATTTTCCAATTTTTCTTAAAAAATTTATCATTCTAGGCCCGCAAAACTTTTACAATTTCATGTTTTCAGCAAACAAAGGGTACGGCTCTTCCCTATTTGGGCAGTTGGTCATGTTTTTCTTCCATTGTCGGAACAGGACACTCTTTCCGTTACAAGCAGGGGAAAACGGCCCTTACGAACCCCCCAACAGAAGCTTGGTTTTGTTTGTGGGCACACACTTTTGAGCGCAACTTGGCAGGTTGACCCAGGGAGTAGATTTTAGTGGTAGAAATGAACAAAACAGAGACAAGGGTAAACTGCGAACCAGTTTTTTTAACTAAAAAAGGGCAAGAAATTCTTCGAGATCCAAGCCTTTTTCATTTTCAAAAAGAAGCCGGTCTACATTTAAAAGGGGGTAGTCCATGCACGGTCGTTATACAAAACCCCCTGCAGCACAAAACGCCTCCAAAAACACGCAGCAGGGGAAAGCCACACCTCCAATCAACGGGTAACTCTGGCCGTATCCACTTTAAAAACCCAAAACTTGAATGGGGGAAAACCATCGGATACAATAGAGGGAAAGCCAATACGTCACCCCAACCCCGGTACGTTTTCCCCCCCGCGACGACCCTCTCGGATGGGTTTGACTTTTGGGGGCTGCCACAAAACTTTGCCACATTTGAACAACTGGTCTTTCCCGTCGGAGGCACTGCGTTGCTCCCTCTTGTTTCAGAGCCCTACCTGCCTCACGCACAGACGCTTTGTAAAGCAAGACAGCGGGCCTCGGCAAAAGGGAGAACATTAGGATTCCCCAGTTGCGGGTACTCCCGCATTTACGCCCCTTTCAACTTGAGAGGCTTTTGACTTGCCCCCGGTAGGGAGGTCTAGGGGTGTCACCCAAAAATCAACGTCGTAAATTGGGCGATGCGGCGGCGTTTTTTACACGCACATGAAATAAACCATTCTGCAGACTCCCAACGGGCAAAGAAACGTTCCCTCAAGAGGGTTTCTCGCCCGCCTGCATCACCCCCCCCCTCGCCTAAACGACTAGGCTTGTTCCCCTCCCTCGGAGCGATGTCTTCCTCCTCCATTGACTCCTCCTCCTCATCCCCTCACAAAGGACCCTCCCAGCCCTTTGTGAGAACCCGTTTGCGCTGACTTTCCAAAGTGAGAATTTGGACTCCTCATCCCACCTTTTCCCAAAAACCTCATCCCTTATTGCTTGCATGTTTTTTGAAAAGGCAAAAGGGGGACAGTCGGCGACTAGGCTCACGCACTCCCACCCCGTTGACTCATCAAACGCACGCAAAACGGGGGCAAAACCCTTCATAGGGGCCCACTCTTTAAAGGGTGAAGGTGGACTGCGCAAATTGGGGTTATTGCCCGATACTGTCTCCATAAAACGGGCCTCCACACAACCGCTCCAACAAGAACGTTAATTCCACCTGTGATACTCACAATGATGCATTTTTCAGGAAGGCCAATCTCTTGCAAGCTAAAACGCATCTGGCCAGCGGACGTCGCAGTGAGCGCACTCAGCGCCCTTTGTGCAGCATTGCATCAAGATCCGATAGTCCCTCAAAAAACCTGCACACCAATTTGCACAGTCCAGACATGGTTTTTGGGTGGTTTCCCAAAGGCCCGGGGCGCCACCAAATTTCGGCCATTGTCACACACTCCCAAAAACCTGCGGGAGATTCGCGGCAAAAACCACACTCCCTCTCCCTTGAGGCATCCAACCTCCTCCCTGTGTGGCTTCGTTTCCCCGGGGAATTTAAATTTCAGAACGGCCTTTTTCCTTTTGCCAGGGCGGGCCCAAATGGTCGCATCATAAGCCCCCAGGGGCCCCATGTGGAGGTAGACCGGACGGCTCCTGCACGATAAATCTGAGAACGGAGTAGGGAGGGGTCAATGTACAACTTGTTCCGGGAAACCTTGGGTTGGCAGAACAGTACAGCCCACTCGCAAGATCTTAAACCCGGGCCCCCAACATTCACCCAAAGGGCATTATGAAAAGGTTCGTCCCTGGCCATGGGGGCTGGCCCCATCCGGGGGGAGGTGACCCTTTCACTGACGGGTTTTTTACCATGTTAAATTTTTTTCCTCAACATGCTTTTTCAGACCAGGGGCGGCGCCGCTGAAATAAAATCGGCGGGGACATGTAATGTGGGACGCCAAGCCATTAATTCACGGAAACGTCAGTCCCACCACCTAATGACGCTTCAAGGACAGGATTTTTTTAAAAACAGCATTCAGAGCCCGTGCTCGTGGATGGGTTTGCCGAGTATGGGCCTCTTTTAACCCATGCCCGTGCTACCGATGGGTTTTTGTGCCTGGGGTTAATGACAGGAACGCACCTTGGGTGGAATAACACGTGCTCTGGGCACATGACAGAGGTTTTTCCATGGCGATCCTTTAGAACCTTTCCACGTGTGTAATAGAAACCCAACAGAGCGAAAGTAGGGGCTGCGTAGGTTGGCCAAAATCCCGTGGTCTTGTAACTCAACAAAGGCTTGAAACCCCACTTTTCCACATATTTGTTTATTAAGGGACGAAAAACTTTTCCCTCTTTAATTTTTTGATTACACAGCTTCATTTGACATACAAAAACATCTGCAACGACAAAAAAGCCACGCAGAGCAAGTCCGGGGACCCCCGTTGGGGCTGTTGTAAGAGAACTGCTCCGAAGGGGGCCCAAAAACGGGGGGCACAGGCAAGCAGTCTCACCTTTCCTCCCTACGTTTGGACCTTTTTGGTGCAATCTCTCCCAACTGCCCCACCCCCTTTCCCGTTCCTCACGCCATTTGGGTCTTGGACCTCATCATCTCCCCCATACCCTTTTCCAACACCTGTTTTTTTGGTGGTGGGGCCAGCACCAGCTAAACAAAACTGCAAATGATCTCATCATCAAACAATCTTTCGCGGGGGCGACCATCGCACTTTGGGTCACCCCCTCTTTTAATTCAAGAGACACAGCTGTTGCGCACACTGCATACTGCCTCTTCTTCACATTCCGAAGCTGCTTCGGGCCCCCCGTTTCCAAGCCAACAATTTTGAGAACAGAAGCAAAGACCACTGGCTCCGTACAGAGCCTCTACTGCCTGGGCAATTTTTGGGAGGGGGTGAAAGACTGATGGGTTTTTCAACAGGGTGTGGTCCGGAGGAGGTGGAAGGGATTGAAGCGAGCATTGGGTCCATCCAACCCAAAAACGGCTTTAATTTTTTTCAAAGCAGCAGGGGTACGCAGCTCCTACAAAAGTGCGCATAAAGAACGCTCACGGGGAAAACGGTGGATGCTGTCACTGGTGCGGGAGCGCCACAGAATCCCCACGTCCTCTCCCTCTGCAAATCCACGGGCCCCGACCACACCACGGCCTTTTCACGACTTCTTTTCTTGTAGTTGATAAAGAAAAATCAAAAAGTTAAGGCCTAAGTGTGGTTTTTCCTCACAACTACAGGAACCCCGCAGACAACTTTTATATCTGTGAAAGGCCCCTTTTTGTAGTTCTATAGTTTGCAACCAAGTAAAGAACGAGGAACGCTCACACTAATAGTTAGATTTTTTTTTCCCTAAAATGGAGCACACCAAAAGAAAAAATGTGAAGGATGAGACTACACAACCCAGCAAACAAAAACCGGGAGGTTGAAATACAAACTGGAGCGAATCTGCACTCACAAAAGAAAAGCTCACAGACTACATGAACACTGAAAAACAAAATTTACTATCGTGAAAAACTCCTTTTGTAGTTCATGTTTTGCAACCAAAAGTATTTTAAACGGGGGGAAGCGGCCACTAATAGATAGATTTTTTCCACAAAATGGGGCAACCCAAATTAGAAAAAATTGAAGGATGAGGCTACACCGCCGCAACTACAACCGGGGTGTTAAGTACAAACTGAGCGTAACGCCTCACAAAAGAAAAGCTCACAGACAAAAGGAACACTGAAACACAAATATTCACTTCGTGAAAAGCTCCTTTGTTTAGTTTCAATGTTTGCAACCCAAATGTATTGTATACGGAGGAACCGTCACACAAAATTAGTTTTTTTCCACAAAAAAGGAGCACCCCAAATTAGAGAAAAATTAAGGATGAGGCAAAAACCCACCCCCACAGACTACAACCCAGGGGTTAAGTACAAACGAGCGAATCGCCCACAAAAAAAAAACTCACAGACACAGTAACACGAAACACAACTTTTCACTATCTTAAAAACCCTTTTGTATTCATAGTGTTTCAACCAATGTATGAAACGAGGGAACGCGTCCACAATAATTAGATTTTTTCCACAAAAAAGGAGCAGCACCCCAATTAAGAAAAATTGAAGGAGAGGCGTGACACACCTCACAACTAAAACCCGGGAGGGGTTGAAAACTAACGGAGCTGACTGCCCCAAAAAAAACAAAACCTCACAGACTGCAGTGAACACGAAACACAACTATCCTATCTTGAAAAGCCCTTTTGGGGAAATTCTAATTTTTTTTGAAAACCAAAATTTATTGAAACGATAAAGCGCGTCACACAAAAAATTTTAATTTTTTCCACAAAATGAGCCCCCAATTAGAAAAAATGTAAGGATGAGCAGTGACACACCTCAGCAACTACAACCGCGGGGGTTGAAGAACTAACGGAGGGATCTGCCCAAAAAAAATAAAAACCCTCACGACGCAGTGAACACTGAAACCAACATTCACTATCGTGAAAAGCTCCTTTGTGTATTCTATAGTTTTGCAACCAATGTTTTGAAAATAGGGATGAAAGCGCGTCACACAATAGTTAGATTTTTTCCACAAAAGGAGCAGCACCAATTAAAAAAATGTAAGGTGAGGCGTGACACACCCAAAAGACTACAACCCATGGTGAAGAACAACGGCGTGACTCACTCAAAAAAAAAAACCCCCCCCCACAGACGCAGTGAACACTAAACACAACTATTCACTATTGTGAAAACTCCTTTGTTATTCTATATGTTTTCAACCAAGTATTGTAAGGGATGAACACGTCACACTAAAATTTAAAATTTTTTCTAATATAATGAGCCACCAAAATTCCACTAAAAAAAAAAAAAAAAAGAGTCAGTGACACGTGCAATCCTAAAAACCCGGGGTGATGCAACAAACTGCACCCGTCACCTGCACGTACACACACACCTACAAGCTGTTAAAAAAAACACTGCAAAATGAAGCTTTACACGGGGTTGGTAAACTACCCCCTAAAAGCACAGAGTCCAAAAAAACGAAATAGTAACGTCCCTCGAGTTAGCAAGTAGCTTCGCCCTTCGATTCACAGCAAGTGACGCTAAAATCGGCGGCCTTTAAGTGCATCACATCTTTTTCGCAGCCAATCACAGCCAGCCATTATTAAGATGACCGCAGCATTACAGGATTTCCCACACTCGTAGGATTCCTCTTGCGACAAAATCACTTTGCCTCCAAAAAAATTTAGGGGAATTTTCCGATTCCGGTAAAACGTTTTAAAAAAAGTACGAATTAATATGGGAATTTCCGATAACGCGAATAGGGGCCCGATACCCATACTTCGGATCGAAGGCTAAACACTATCACGGGGGATCACTGTATTACCTTACACGGGCACAAAACAAGTTCCTTGTAAATGCCGTAGGACACTGAATTCCCTTTACACAAACACTGCATACTAGGGACAGATTTCCCGTGTTTAAAGGCACTTATGTAAGCAAAATTTTTTTATTAAATCATTGTAGATTCAGCACCCTGTGGTGGGAAAATGTGGTTTTTGGGATGTGTGGGGGTATTTGTCCCTTTTGTGCTATTATTCTTTCCCTTTGGGGGTAAATGTTCGGGCATGGGTGGGTGTAGTTCCTTTATGTGGTATTATGTCCTATGGGGTAAAATGTGGGCTAACATGGTGTGGTGGGATTTGGCCTTTTAGTGGTACTATTGGGCACCAAGTGGTTAAAATCTGATCTGGTCATGGTGCATGGTATTTTTCCCTTTGATTTTTATTATTGGCATTTTAAAATTGAAAAATAAATAAAAAAAATACCAAAGTATTGGGAATTTTAACAAATTTTAAAGGTAGCGAGAGCAGGGGCCCCCAAAAAATCTACCTTGTCATAGTGCAGATTTAAAAAAACTTTTGGCCAAAACAAAACGCTGGGTGTAAGTAATCTGGGGAAAAACATTAATGTGTATTGTGAAAGTGAAATTTTTTCCCAAAGAGAGCGGGGGGACATGGACATTCGAGGGGTGGAGGAGGGGGAGGGGGACCTGGTGGGGTCTCAAGGGGGCCCCCAAAAATTTTTCCAGTAGGGCCCCAAATTCGAGGTGGCAGCCCTGAAAGGTGACAACAGACAAACTTCAGGCCCCCTTGCCACCTGCTAACCTCAAGCGCGAACCCCCCCCTCTTCCTCCCCACGTCAGCAAGACATGGGGGAGGACTTACAAACACCAGGGGTCACGCCTCCTACTTACACTGCCAAAGAGGGAAACCCGTCGAGCAGAGCGGTTTAACTGCCCAAAAATTGGGGAACATCTTTCTTACAGAAAAATTGGACTGTCAATACATGGCTTAAAGGGGGTCCCCCAAACCTTTTTTTGCACCAGGGACCGGCTTCAAAAAAGACCATTTTTTCCATGGCCCCCGGCGGGATGAGGTTGGGGGAGGGTGGGGGTTTGGGCTAAGTGGGGGGCTAGGACGGGGGTTTTAGTTCAGTAGTAGTGCTACTCACATTTAATTATAACATTTAAAGTGAATGTACTCCCCCTTTTAGTGGGCCCCCCCCACCCTTGTTTATAGGCTCCGCTCCCCCCCCAAACCATCCTGTATACATGGGTCCGCTCCCCCCCTCCCCTCCCAAAAACATGGCCCGCTCCCAAACCCCCCATCCGTATACAGGCTCCGCCCCCCCTTGTTTATATGGCCCGCTCCCACCCTTTTATCATGGCCCCCTTCCACCCTTGTTTAATGGCTCCCTCCCCCCCTTTGTTCAGGGCCCCTCCCCCCCTTTTGTTTTAGGCTCCGCCCCACCCGTAATCATGGCTCCGCCCCACCCTTGTTTATAGGGCTCCGCTCCACCCCCATCTTGTAACGGGGCTCCCTCCCCCCCCACCTGATACAGGGCTCCGCCCCATCCTCCCATCCATATACTGCCCACTCCCACCCCCCACCTTAAACAGGGCTCCGCCCCCAAACCCTCCCATTTTGTAACATGGCCCGCTCCCCCCCCACCTGAAACAGGGTTTTCCGCTCCCCCCTCCCATCCTAAACATGACCCGCTCCCCCCTCCCTCCTTTTACATGGCTCCGCTCCCACCCTCCCACCTTATACAGGGCTCCGCTCCCTCCTCCCCCAACATCAGGCCCACTCCCACCCCCCATCCGTAACTGGCTCCCTTACATCCCCCACCTATATACATGGCCCGCCCCACCCCCCACCTATATACATCCCCTCCACCCCCCCCATCCGTATACAGGCTCCGTCCACCCTCCCATCCTTAACTGGCCCCCCCACCCCCCCACCCCTAAATTGTAGCCCTGGGTTGGCACACCAGTACCCGGGAGAGTGTGTGGCGAGACAGCATTTAATGCTAAATACCCTTTCACTCAACATACACAACACACCCTTAGGGTAGTTAGTTACTTGTTGGGGTGGTCGGGGTGTATTTTGGGTTGAGTGTTTTGGGATAGCATTTCCCTGCTTCGACGGGCTGACTTGTGGATCTAGCGGGGGGAGGAAGCATCCCCTTTTTCTTCACTTCAAAATGGAGGCCAGAAACGGGGCGAAATAGACCCCTCACCTGGTCAAGCGAAACCTCACCTGAATACTTGACAAGAAAGAAGACTTAGTCAGAAAATTTCATCACCTGTCTAAAGGACAGGAAAGGTTCAAGACGCTCCTCCTATGATAACGAAATCTGTAACAACTCTAAAGGGGAAAAAGAAGGGGATGATCCCCCATTTTTTGCAAGGGTGGGGTTTTTTGCACCACGAGGACAAGGCGAAAGGCACATGGAAAATTTTGGGAAAAATGCTTTTGGATTGAAAAGTCCGCACATTGCACCGGTCACTGGGGGGCCAAGGAAAACAATTTGCTTTTAAACAATTTAAAAAAAACCAGGATTTCCGACCTTAGGTCGCGGCAAACAGCCCCAATAGAGTAAAAGAAAATGGGGTCAGGGGGGTGAAACTTTGACCTATCACAAGAAGGAAATTCAGCTTCTCACAAAGGGGTCCACCACAAAACTGACTGGGCGGTACAGCATGGGAAAACTGGTATTTAGGGGCTACCTTCAGGCTGGTTGTACCAACTTTTTTAAAGTAAAAGGAGGGGCCCCAACTTTTCCAGCGCTGTCTCAAAATAACTCTCCTTTGGTCAGCCCCCGGCCCCGCCTTACCACTTTCAAGTAAAGGATGGGGAAAAACGCTGACCTTTTGGGCGAGTATTTACTTCAGCCTCACAACCCCGCTTAAATCCGACCTAGGGAAGATCCCACCTGTAGGGACCCACTCTACTGCCTCACAACCCCCAGAGATTTTACACACGCTGGTACAAATTTCCAGAAAACTACAGGTGGCTCACGAACGTAAATAAATCTATCCCCTTAAAAATCCCAAACAACCCAGACCGCCAGGGCCCCAGACCGAGCCACACTACCTTAACCCTCCCATAGACTTTTACGGCTCGCTCGAGTCCCCCCATTGCCCTGTAACCCACAATGTGGTGGCGGTCGACACAAAACTTTTGGCTCACGAACAGGAAAACGAAACTCGCAAAATTGCGACCCTGGGCCTAGGAAAAGTTTTGTAAAAAGGGCGTTTGCACTTTTTTCCCAAAAAACGCCATCTTTTTCGCCATATTCCGCCCTCGGCCGGGAAGAAGGGGGCGTACCCGTGGCGTGTCCCCCCTGGGGCGCGAAGAAAAAGCCTGCCCCCTCAAATGCTATACAACACATCCTGCCCTACAGCAAAGGAGGCCGCCTGCTCCTCACCCCCTGCAGGAGGGGGAAACCAAACCCCCCCCTCCAGAAGAACCGGGGGGGGCCCCTGGGGGAAGAAGAAAAATCTTTTGGAACATCAT